>JABXWE010025723.1:0-21687 GCA_014611495.1 Limonius californicus
CCTAAGGTATATTAGGTTTAATCGGTTTATTTTAACCTAAAGAATCTATGACTAAACGCTGGCCCATTCTTTCTGAGACACCCTGTATGTATATATATATATATATATATATACAGGGACTCCCATAAGTTGAGATAAAACGCCTCTTAGTGTTGTTCAGCAGTGCATACTGAACACAAAGCAGCTAAAAAATGTCATTTTCGCCGGCTAGTTTCTTCACACGAGCTTCTTGAAGTTGGAGATTCGACTGCTGCATATCTTTAACAACAAAGCTAAGCTAATGGATATTATCGATGAAAGTAGTTCTTCATCAAGAAACTTAAGATATGAACAATAAAACTGACTTCCGCACAAGTTCAAATTGCAGATTAATAATCCTAATATTTTGTTGAAAACACGAGATTTAGACGTGGCATCAAAGCAACTGTAAGTAGGGCTGATAGTATTTCTATTTAATTTGACACTGCTGTTCCGAATTTTACAGTTTATACATTTTTCTATTCTTTTGTGTAAATTCTGTTTCATTTGCATTAATGGAATATACATTTGCTAAGTACACTCACATGATTTAAATTCTTGGAGAGGCTGATGGAAATTGTAATGCAGCGGCAAGGCTATGTGCTGAACGCTATCCAAATAGAAGAAATCCAAACCGCACAGTTATTAAACGAAATGACCAACGACTACGAGAGAGGGCAAGTGTTGGTCTAAAAAGAGGTGTTGGTGGTCGTCCATTTATGGTAAGGCAGACTAATATTGGAGAAAATGTGTTAGATTGAATTGAATGGGAGCCTACGAGAAGCGTACGTGGCATTTTTCGGATTGCAGGCATACCAAAGTCGACAGTACACAGAATATTACACGACAACTTAGACAAAATGCGTGGTCCCAATAAGATGGTGCTCCAGACTATTATGAAATCATGGTTTGGGATTGGCTACAAAATCTTTTTCCAGATCGGTGGACAGATCGTAGAGGTGCTATAGCTTGGCTACCAAGGTAACTTGATCTAACGCCCCTAGATTTTTATTTATGGGGTTATTTAAAGCATTTGGTATGTCTCACACCAGTGAACAATATGAACGATTTAACAAATCGTATAAAATAAGCGGCTGCAACTTTAAATGAACAGATGCTCCAATGAGTACGAAGATCAATTACAGTGCGATGGATCGAATGTCATAATGTTGGTGGTGGTCATTTTAAACACTTCCAAACTTCCACCTCATGGTGGTGTGGAAATGGGGTTTTTAATAGTTGTTTCGTGTTGTCAAAAGCGTCGACTGGCCTAGAGTATAATAAGTATGCAATACAAAATTTTTAAGTTTTCATAGGAACTGCAAAAATATTTTCCGTAATGCATACAGCATACATATTACACAGTGGCCAAGTTTCCACTTCTCTTCGTACTTCGTGTGAAAAAACTAACTAGCGAAAAATATATTTTGAAGCTGTTTTATATTTACTATGCTCTGCTGAACATCGTTACGAGGCGTTTTATGGCAAGTTATGGAATACCCTGTAGATATTACTGCACACTGATGGTGTGTTTTTAGAATTTGTCATCAAGCACTATGTAAATGTTTTAAATCAATGTAATTATAGGGAATAAAAGCCTAACTTCGGATAAAACTGGGTGTATTGATACTTCTGCCTGTTGCGATTTATTTTAATATGTACAAGGCTTGTTCTAAGCGAACCAACAGGCAGAAATAATAAATACACTGTTAACAACATAAATTTTAACAGGTAAACTGTTCCAAGCATACCTTTATAAAAACTATATCTGTTGAGGTCCGGAGGTAAAATGTCATGATAACATAAACGTTTTGGGAAACCTAAAATGCTTGTTACATATTAAAGTGCTTTATAAGGTAATACTGACTGTAGAGGAACTCAACATAACAAAGGCAACGAGATCTAATCAAAAAATTAATTAGAATAACTACTGGCCATAAGCCACACACTGCTAAAGCAACATCCTTCACTTAATTCTCAATTTGAAGCTGCAAGAAATACAAACAGCGGAAGTTTCAATCAGTTTAATGAAATCACAATTCGTATTATAGTTATTTTTGCCTTTTTTTTTCGTAAAGAGAAAGGTTTAAACAACGCTTATATTACAGTTACGCAAGATGTGGGTAATGATAAAACTACTCATCAAATTTATTTGCAAACCGGGAGCTAATACTGAATTAATTTTGTAACTGCACAAAAACCGGTCTCAAGAAGCTGTTAAAGAAGACTTATTTCTGCGTATATATTTATAGACACACGCAGTAGGTTCATGTTTAATGAGAATGACTAAAATATGAAGATTTCGTAATACCTTTACGGAAGGAATTTTAAATTAAATACCAAGAAATTAAAAATAGACAATTTTAGATTTATTATACGTGGTTTCGAGGTGCACATTTCTAAAAAACAAATAAATAAATAAATACATTGTGTAATAAAACAAAATGCCGGTAACTGTACCTCATCGCTAGAACCCTTAAATGGATATGTCAGTTGTACGTAATTAAATCATATCCACATTAAAGAAGTTACAGTTACAAATTCCTTAAATTGCAATAAATAATAAGCAATCGCAAGCCATTTACAACCTGATCAGTGCGATGAAAAAACGGTTTGCTTGCATTTTTAAGAGTGCTATTAATGATATCTTGTCACATAAGCTGTATCAAATATTCTAAATTAGAAGACCTCATTTTGTAGTCTTTACTTTTTAGATATTCCCAGCAAGCCTATTGAAGTTAGGTCCGGAGATTGGAGTAAGCATTCTACAGGGTGAATGTTAAATGTCGGATAATACACATACCATCTGATTCTGGATCAAAAATGGAGCGCTAGTCTTATACCAATTTGCTGTTAACCTCATAGATGTGGAGTTATTGGCAGTCTTAAATTGGATTTCGGGTACCTTATCGTGCGATATTTTTATGATATGATTTTTAACTGTAGTTTAATCAACAAAAGGAATCACCAATCTGTAATTGTAGTCATCATACCCTTAGTTTACCCAAAACTTTCATCCGAAGTTTAAAGCTTGTGCAATGCCTTTGTTTGCCAAAAATGTTGCAACTACGTGCAATATAAACTTCACATTTAAAAAAAAATATGCTTTGACATAGCTTTTTTAAGTAATTTGACTTTTAATGACATTTCTATGACAATTTGCTGATCAAAACGCCGTGTTTAGTTCTCTTTGCATTCATTATTTTAGTGTTATCATCAGTTTAGTTTGATTTTATTTTATTTGTGTTTGATTTCCCAAATTAGCGTCATGGAGTACAGTTTTATGGAGTATGCAGACATGCATTTGATTTTAGAGGAATGTTGTAGCAATTTTAATGCTGCTGCTAATTTGTATGCCGAACGGTATCCAAACAGAAGGCATCCAAATAGTAATATTATTCAACGATTGCGAAAAACTGGAAGAACTGCACCCAATCCAGTAGCTGACAGAGGCCGTCCTCATCGAGTATTGTTACCACTAGTTGAAGAAAAGATCTTAAATGTAGTCGAAAACAACCAGAACCAGAACAAAGTACCCCATCCATAGCCAGAATGTTTGATGTTAGCCAAAGAACAAATAATCGCTTATTACAGGAAAATGGCTTGCACACGTATCATTATCAATGAGTACACGGATTATTACCAGAAGACTATCAGCAAAGAGTCAGATTCTGCAGATGATTACTTCGTGAGCAAGAAAGGGATCCTGGTTGTATTGGACATATCTTATGGACTCATGAAGCTACGTTCGCCAGAAATCGAACATTTAATATCCATAACATGCACCAATGGACCATGAAACCCCCCGTACACTGTACCAAACAGATCATCAAGTTCGGCTTAGCATTAATGTGTAGGGTGGTATTATTGGTAATAAACTTATCGGACCACACATTTTGTCTGATCGCCTAAACGCGAATAATTTTGTTGAATTCTTAGACATCGATTTTAGGGATCTATTAGATGATGTACCATTGGATTTAAAAAGAAATGTTTTTTCAAATGGACGGGGTACCAGCACACTGGGGAGTTCAAACACGAGAATGGTTAAATCATGAATTTCCAGAACGATGGATGGGTCGTGAGAGTCCACCAAGAAGCCCAGATTTAAGCTTTGTTGATTTTTTCTTGTGGGGAACATTAACAGCATTTGTGTATGCAGTGGAAATTGATACTCGAGGGCAACTTCAGCAACGAATAAATGAAGCAGTTATAATGATTCGACTTAACACACAGCTCAGTACGACTAACCACACAGTGCTGCTAAGTTTACAATACTTTAATTAAGAATTCTTCAAAAACTAAACGTTTTCGAGCAAAACGCTTGTAGAATCTTTTGCTCAGTTTTTGATGCAGAATCGCGGGATGTTCATATTTTCCGCCAATTAAGATTCGCCCCGTATAGCATGTCCTAAAAAAAATTTTAGCATAAATTAGTCGCATAATGAGAAGGAGTTTCATCTTGTTTGTACCGGAAGTTATTTGAGAAATCTAGAGTTTTCATTAGAGAATTATTTATACCACTAAAGTAGGAAACAAATTATCTCACTAATTTTTAGATAATACTCTGAATTCAATGTAGGTACTCTTGAAAAAGTAAAAGGATTAATCCGCCTAGATTAGAGCATCGGTTCACAAAAGATGTCTTGCATCCAATGTAGATTTTCTGTAGTCCAGTTTGATATAGTACTGTCTTCTACAGTTTCAATCAGAAAGAAAGTTAGGTACTCAGAAAATACTATATACCTTCAAAATCTGGATTCATACTGTAGATCTGTATAATCTCTTCAACGATCATTCAGAATCGTCCATAAATCAACTGTAACGTTCAATAGACAAAATTTCTTTTTTTAAATCCCGTGTGCTGTTGTGGGACCGACATTATGATTCAACCCAAGTTGGCCGCATGTTCCTTGCGGATTTCCTATCTTATAACTATTAGCACTACATCGTCTACACTCTACAGATCTTTCGGAAGTCCCGTTTTTTGGTGGAACCGTTTCTCTAAACGTCTTTCCAATTTTACTCGCCATGGATTTTATGATATGTAATACAGGCGGTGTCATTAAACAAATAACAAAGATCTTGTTGCGCTCTACTTCCACCGTCATAACTAATCATGGTTAAGAATTAAAATATGTCTGTTAACAATATAACTCTCAATATTAAATAATATCGGTAAAATTAACAACTAATTTTAGGTCCAAACGTACTCTTATATCACTGCTTTCTCACGTTAATCTTTAATATGTTTAGAGAACACTGTTTTTAACTGTTCTTAGGGTGCTTTCTTAAAATCCCATTACTTTTGTTAAATTTTCATTGCTTTGTCGGTAAAATTGTAATATTCTGATAAATTCCCTTTTTAAGTAGTCTTTTTAAATTATGCAGAAAATCCAATTTTAGGATATCTAAAAAAATCAAATATTTTTTTATGGTTAAACACAAAAATGCATGGAGCACTACTAGAAAAATTTATACAGGGTGAGCCAATGAAAACGAAACAGACCCAAAATTCATATTTATCGTCATTGTATAAAAAATCGCTCGGGCGGCCAATTTTTGATTTGAAGGGGGAACTTTTTGCGTTTATTTTCAAGCTTGTCACTTCGACCTCCTAGGGGTGGTGAGCTTCACCCCTAAAATTTTAAATTGGAAAAGGGGTCGTGTTCTACATCATTTTAAAGGGCATTAAATTCTCGTTCTAACGCTTCCCAGTTTTTCAAATTCGGATCAGTAGTTTTCGTGAAAATGCCTTTTAAAGATAGCAACCCGCCAGAAACCAATAATTCATGATTTTTCACTTGCGCCATAAATTACACCAGTAATGTTTTATTGATTAAGACATTTACTTTGACTTTCACTTTATTAAATGTTAGAAATGTTGACCTCCAGCATCCATACAGTAGTACAGTTTTTGTTGAAAACGGTTTCGGACGTTCTCAAGCATTCCTGAGGTAATTCACCGGCATTCGTTGTTGATCCGTTGACGCAAATCATTTAGGGATTCTGGCCGAGTACTATAAATTTTACGGTAGATTCGCTAATATTACAGCTGAGTTATTTCGGGAGACGTGGCAAATCGAAAGACAATCGTAGAAGCTGAAAATCGACTAGTGGGAAATGAAGCTATAGAAGTAGCACTTTTGCATCACATCCATCTCGATCCTACTTTAGGTACCCGTAAGTTCACAACAATTGCCGGCATATCCTGTGCTAGCATTCGAAGAATTTTTTTAAAAGCCCCTAAATTCCATCCGTATAAAATCCACCTTGTACAAAAATTAAACGAAGATGACTTTGATAGAGGTTTGGATTTTTGCGAGGGTATAAGTGAACGGATAAATAATAATCGAAATTTGTTTTTTAACATTTGTTAAACTGCTGATCCGAATTTGAAAACCTAGGAAGCGTTAAAACGAGAATTTAATGCCCTAAATGATGTATCGCTCGACCCCAATTCCCATTTAAAATTTTAGGGGTGAAGCTCGCCACCCCTAGGAGGTTGAAGTGGCAAGGTTAAAAATAAACGCAAAAAATTTCCCCCTCAAAACAAAATTGGGAGGTCCAAGCGATTTTTTAAAAAATGTGTATAAATATGAAAAGCGGGTCTGTTTAGCTTGCCCACCCTGTATATAAATAATATGGCAATCCTCTTCAGTGGTGGCTGAATACGGTAAAATCAAAATCAAATATGTATTAATTAAAAATTTTATTTAGGTTTTGCGTAAAAAATTGTGTTTTCTTCTTTCTCCTTAAAATGTTCTTTCTGCATCTGAAGAGTCTAGCACAACTGTTCTTGGTTCTTACTGGACTTTCCACAGTTATTGATGCCATCGGTGTCTTGCGTATCTTCTTGTTTTCATCTTCGTCTTTTTGTTGCAACTTATTTATGTAGTGCTTATTCTGTAGTATTTCAAAGTTTTAAAACCAGGCTTTATTTACCGTTTTGCTTCTTAAGGACCGGCTGAAATTTTGATAAGCATGGATACGTATGAAACAAACTCAATTACATAAGACGCCGCCGTTTCAATAGTAATTTGTTGGAAGTTGTAGTCAGAGGGTTTTCAGTATTTAACGATTAATGATAGATTAGCTTCACAAATGTTTATATAAAAAAATGGGTATATAAACCATCTCTTATTGCCAATATTATAATTAAATCGCTCATCAAGCCACCGAAAATACGTTAAGTTTTACCCTTAATGTCTTCGAGTCTGTTAAGTTCGGTGCAAAAACCACTGAAGTTCATTAAATATCAGTTGTGGATTATCTCATCCAATAACAAGATTTTGTACTCATCTCCTGGAATCCCTTATTTATAATGAGTTTGCACGTTTTAACATATTCGGCAACAATACCTTAACTCTTTCTATGCCATATTATTTATAAACCATTCGTGGTTTTAGCTTGGTACATTCTTCAAATTGTATGCTGCCTTTAATGCAGCCGTTTTACTTTCCCATGCGCGATTTTTATTTAATATATCTTCTCTTCTTACATATTCCTGATGTGGCTCAGTTCGTTGATTTTTATTAAGTTAACATTGATAAATAATAGGGGCATATAAATAGTAGTAAGGCATTAAAACTATAAATGTGTAGATTTGTATGCTTAATGCATTAAGTAATTATTATAATGTGTTAATATTAATTCTTAAATTGAACACAAAATTTGTAGAAACCCAAAATATTTAAATGTTGAAACTTTGAATACCTAACCACACTTCACAAACCATTAGTGTCACCACGCAAGTAATTTGGCAATTTAATTCCTACATTTGCAAAAACCCAATTTAGGAAACACCAAAACTATTTAATATTTATTTACAGTAATCTTCATCTACTTAAATACATTTATAGCATCTTTTTAAAAGTTTTTTAAAACCGTCGGCAAAGGCGTCCAAAGAAACTGCTTTCAATTCGACGTCTACATTTTTCTTCTTATCATGTACGTCTTGAAATAGTTTTCCTTTTACAACCGTTTTCACTGTAGCAAATAGAAAAAGTCTACTGCTGTCAACTTAGCTAAATATGGTAGATGACTGATCTCAACATGGCCGAGTTTAATGAGAATTGACTTTACAATCAGTGCAGCATGGACAGGTGCATTGCCATATAACAAAACCCAACTACCCTACCTAGAAATGAGTTTCAATGAGCTCTTGATCACTTCAACGTATTAACTATTAACTACTTGTTCTTCAAGCACAAATTCTTTATGGATTATACCCTATTTATGGATAAATGTAAATACCATGGTTATGATTCTCGATTTATGCGAGCGAAATTGTGTGGAAATTTTCATTGTCGCGTGAAGTCTAAACGAAGTATATACGTAATAACCACTCTGTTTCTGATCATCCTTAGCACTAACACACCCATGACTCGCCACCAGTAACAATGCAGTTAATAAAATGTGCATCTGAACGAAATCCATGCAAGATGCAACTCTTTTCACTGTTTTTGCTCATGGATAATGCTGTATGGGACGACCTTTGCACAGATCTTCCTTTTTCCAAAATGTGCATGTAGAATTTGTCAAATTGTCTCTTTATTGATGTTCAACTCATCTATCATCATTCTAAGGGTCAATCGGCGATCTGCTGCCACACTTTTACAAATCCTTGGGACCTTGAACATTCTCACGTGCACCTCTAAAATGTATAAACCAATTAAAGACACTAATAAAACTTAAGGTGTTATCACGGTACACAGCTTTCAACATTTTCATGTTCTTGTTGAAGTCATTTAACCGCTGCTCCATGACGACTGACACAAACACAGCCTCATTTGAAGAAGCTGTAATATCGATCTATCATATGCTGGTTATATTTTGGTTTAATTTCACGTGGATTCCGGGAATTAATTTACCAAATCGCCCATATAAATTACTGAATTTAGCTAACCTCTATGGTCAGTACTTGGATGGGTGGGCCACTATAGTGGTATATGCAACCGGTCGTGCTTCGGAGGGCACGTAAAGCCGTCGGTCTCAGTTGTCATACGAACATCTTTGAAAATGGTAAACCATGTAGTACAACTACACTTTTTTGTTCGATGGGATAGGTTAGCATCCTGCACGGCATACGTGCAAAGATGGCTCACAGAACCTACTCCATTGTACGTAATTAGCAGGTCATTCGCCTAACCACAGAAGAAGAAGAGCTAACCTGTATAGTGACGCTCTCACAATATTCTATTTAATGTTGTAAAAAAACATTCCACATATTTCTTATTGCGGTCCATTTGCAATAGAAGTTTCTATTGAAATGTAAATGCTTGCAAACGAATTAGATACAAAATATCAGTGCGAACACAATTTCTACCGTCAAACTACAAATTAGAAAACACAAAGTTTTAAATTAAGGTATTTTATGTTCGCCAAGGTATTGCAATTACCGCGCTTGTACCTACAAGATACATTTACTCATTATTTTATTTAAACAAAATTCTATATTCTCGTTATGTTGGAAAGTATCCATAAACATTAATCCCATACATTTTTTATACAAACAATATTCTTATTAAAAACTGTTTCTTTGGCGTTGTTAGTGAGACCAACTGTTCTTGGACTAAATGGATTTGGTTTAGTTACAGAAGGTCAAATCATAAATTTCTAATTCGTCTTGCCGAGTCTTTTTGCAATTTTCTCAACAATGTCAAATTGGGTAAAATAACACGCGTTAACAGTAATAACGTTTGATCGGGTAACAGTACAACAATAACGGTTCGCATCAGTTATCTTGAAAGCATGAGTATGCAATTCATTAACATGGCATTCCAAGCTCATCTCTCTCGGCTGGATATCGCAAACAAAAAGAACGATTTCTTTTCATTTCACAAAGATTATTTATATTCCTGCGTCAGGAACGCGTTGACCCCGTTTGGCAACAAAAATACGCGATGTCCGTTTCATTCTCAAAACGTTCGTTAAATTTCTGGTAACAATAGAGATAATCATCGCTCTCGGCGAAGAAGGAGTTACGGCCATGAAGATCGGGGAAAGGTAACTTTGGAGTTGTTATAGCAAAACGCGGACAGCGTACGTTAATAGATAATTTAATTTCGGATCTATCTTAACGATCTTTACGCTCCAGGATAAGTACATGATTATAAGATAAGTTACGTTTTACACTTTCCAAATAATTTTCAATTCGTTTGCTAACCACGGTTGATTTCCCTATACATAATTCATTTATAATTTTACAATGTTAGCTTGGCTTTTTGAAATCGATTACATTTAATTGATAATTTTCTGTAGAAACCTCCCAAACTTGGAACTTTATTCATTAGGAAAGACCTCGGGTGATAGTTTTGATGAATAACGAACATTAATAACGATTTGATGTTTATTAGTTAATACTATTAATAATCGAGGACAGTTTAAGATCGCCAGATCGATATGTCGCTGAACTTATTGGTCGCTAACCAACTAGCCGCGAGGCAATATTGCCGCTAAAACACTTTTTTCTATTTTTTTAAACAACCGGTCAAATTTGCTTAAGCTGCGCTGCCTAGTGATGACGTTTATGTCTGAGTTAGATATTTTTGAGGATCAGTGTCATACAACTCATTGTATTTTAAAATACAATGAAACACTTCTTGTGAAGTATAACTGTAGAGACTTTAAGTACAGTCGAACTTTCTCAAGTCCAAACTCTACTGCACAATGAGAAAAAATCGAGCAATTGACTACAGAAATCAGTAAACTTCACAGATGCGCGCGTTTGTGTGTGTATATACACAGGAATTCTTCGGCGTGACAACTTCTTCGTTCTGGGACAGACCGGGGTGGTTGTCTTGACGTTTCGGCAAAATCACATTTACCATTTTCAGGTCTTGTCGGACAACTTTCTGCTAGTGCTTCTTGTAATACGCCTGTACAGTCGTTTTACAAGAAGCAATAATTGAAGATAAACCCCGCAGTGGCCGTCCCAAAAAAACATCAAGGAGAGACGACAGTGTATTGCGGCGGACGAGTCTGGCAGACAGAAGTCTTAATTCGACAAATTTAACCAAAATATTGTCCGAAGCTTCCGGTATAAATGTATGCACTTCTACCGTAAGACGGAAGCTTCTTAAATTTGGACTTGCAAAGCCCGGAAGAAACCCCTCCTATCAGAAAAATAAACGCTCCACCGTTTGAGACAGGAAGAGGATCATCGCCATTGAGCCCCAGAACAATGGCAGAAGATATTATTTAGTGATGAATCTACCTTTAACATTAACAATCATGCTGGAAACACATATGCTAGGAGATTTCCTGGAAAAGAATTTTCACGGCAGTGTGCTCTGCCAATAATTAAACATCCAACCTCTGGCATGATATGGGGCCGCATGCCTGCTGAAGGTGTTGGTAGACTGCAAGTTGTATCTGGCATGACGAAAGGAACCAAATACATACATTAATGTCCTACAGGAGAAGATGCTGCCTAGTGGAAAAGAATTATTTCCTGACAAAACCTTTATCTTTCAAGATGATCAAGCTCCTTGCCACATAGCATAGCTTGTTTAATCTTGGATGTTGTTGCGTATTTTCTCGTAGTTAATGAAAGAATGAAACAACTGTTGAAACATCCTTATTATTCACCATCATGGCATCGGCGTCTGTTACAGGGGTCTGTCAGAACCTTTCTCAATTGCTTACTCACGTTAAGTCTAGCTGAGCACATTCGACCAACTTAACATAAAAGTTACAAACATTTTACAAACTTAACATAAAAATTCCTTACAGATGTCGACCAATAAAGTTAAAAGAATAGTCTGGCCAGCACAATCCCCGGATCTACATCCTATAGAAAGCTAATGGCAGAGGATGTCTAACATTATATCAAGAAAAAATCGCACAATAAAAGTGGAATTAATCGAATCGCTAATTGATGCCTGGTACCGCTGTATTACGAAAGAAGAATTACAAAAACTGGTGAATTCAGTGCCAAAAAGGTGTAAATTAGTTAATAAAAACAAAGGATAGCCTATTAAGTAGAAAAATAGTTTAAAATTAATTAGTGTGTATTTATAATATACGTTTAGGTGTAGACTACATTATTATACATAATGTACATTTTTTCTGTTTTTGAAAAATTATGTACATCGAATTGTTTCCGTTTTTTCTATGGATCAACATTTGGGCTATTATTATTACTAGTATTGTGTATTATATTTACAATGATGAAATGAAAAATATTCGAAAAAAAATGGGTTTAAACTGCAATTTATCTTATTTGTGCAGAAGTTCTTCACACCACTGTATGTTACTCTAAAAGCCTGAAATATGGTTAATCCTAGGTTTAACGAGTACATCCTAAGATTTACCAAAATCGAGAGGTATATGTCCGAAATCTTATTCAATCATATGCAATATCGGGCTTTTATCATTTGAGCACGGTAAATCCTATGATATACAAACTATTGTTGGTAAATATTAGTTTTGAAACCATTGTAATTAGGAAGTTCGTACAATCATTCGATTATGGAATAAGAGATAAGAGGTAGTTCAACATACAGAACATAACAAAATTTTTGGTACATTTTCGTGTGCAATTATATCGTTGATATCCTTGCCCACCAGACTGTGACATCTTGCCTACAACTCTATGTCCATTTTAATTGTGGTAATAAATACGTCTCATTCCATGATCGAATGATTTTACATACTTGCTAATCACGGCGGTTCAAAACTTACATTTACTAACAGTAGTTTATAAATCCTACGATTTACCGTGTCGGTATGATAAAAGCTCGAAATTGCATCTAATTGAATGTAACATTTCGGCCATTTACCTCTCGCTTTTGGTAAAACCTAGGATGTACGCGTTAAACCTAGCCTTAACCATATTTCGGGCTTTTACAGCAACATATATAATTATAATGACAGAAGAAGCAGAAACGAGATTTATTACTTCTTTAAAAAAATTATTTTTGATTGTTCTGGACTAAAAAATGTGTTACCAGCAACATTGATTCATAGGCTGTTAATGCACAATATACTTCGTCGGTAGCATTCTCTCTAGTATACAAATAATCATCCCATTTACATTAAAATACAGCAATTCTTTGTTTCATAGTAGAATTGGAACTTCCGGCGTCGTTACGTCATTGTCAGATAGTGAATCTTCATTATCTTTATTTTCTTGCATTTTTATTTTGTCCAAAATGTCGGCATCAGTTGGATAGCCCGCTACAATCACATCGTGATTCACAGCCACTAGAGACACTAGATTACCCTATTTTATAAGAATAAACGCGAACTTCAGTTCAGATAGGAGAGTGTTATCCTCTTCGCTTCAACTGGTTTCTCATTGTTTTTCCAAGCTAGCTTTTGTAAAACAATTTTCTATGGTTGCTTGCTGTGCATCAGTATCCCTCTCCACGCTATAGATAAATTGGTAATGGCATCCCATTTTTGATTACTGTGTTCTAGGGTTATGTATGTCACACTATTAGTATGCCCCAAGCATTCGGTAAAACAGTCCTTTTTGTCTAATGACTGGCCCGGAGCACTATGGCAAACGATTTTAACTAACTGGAGAACAGCTTCGTCGATTTCTTCGTAAGTAGAAGAATCAAAACTATTATTGAGGAAACCGATTTTTTAGAATCGGTGAAAGTTAAAGGATGATTGTCATGGTGATTATACAAAGTACGTCTTTACTTAGAAAAACCTTGAATTCTTTACACTAAGTTATGCTTTATGTAAAAGTCTCGGAAAGTTAGATATTAGTGACTGTAAGCCAGAGGAATACTAAGAAACAATTGTCGGTACTTTGGGTGGATTATAGATATTGTTATTAATTATTATTAATAAGATAAATAAATAAATTAATTAAATCAAATTTAAGGTTGAATAGAATTGAATAGCTTGCATGCCGCAATCATATTTTTATTAATGTATTTATTTTTATAAATTATGGTAAGTTGGGCACCAGGTGAAAATTTTTAGAGACTTATCGCCAAATATTACCTAAAAAATACCACGGTTTAACTTTCGAACATAAGTACTCTGTCTCAGAAGTCGGTTCTATCACGCTTTACGATTGTATGAGAAAATGAACAATTGACACTATTTCCCAGTACGCAGCTGACTTCAGGCGGAATATGTTAATGACCACAATGGAACCGAATTCCAAGATATCATACAAACGTACGAGTATCCTTAATAAAATGAAATTAACCGATCTTTCGAATCAAAAAACCATCACAATATATATATATATATATATATATATATATATATATATATATCTATGCCAACGTCTAAAATCATAAATTTTATACGACACAGTAGAAAAGTTCTAGTAAAGGAAATTAACCGCCAAAATATGAAAACTCTAGAGTCATAGAAAAATCCGAGATATGGAAGCAATTTTTTGGGTAAAATGCGATTTTGACATAACAAATTTCTACATATAGAAAACCTTGGCTTAAGGATGTTCCACTGTACATACAATTGATTTATATAAAATAATGAGGAAAAAATAAAAAAACGAAACCTGTATTATAACAACGGCAAACCATCCAGACCAGATATCACTAAAAATTGAGAAGAAATAAGGTCCATTATATTGCTTTATTTAATTTATTTGTATTTTATGACTTAACTATTTACTTGCCCTAAACATTTTCAAATACAATCCAATTGAGGCTTGTCAAATGTCACAGAGAAATGTATCTACATATATTAATCCCGTATACTTTCTATGAGGCGGCCGTGGGCTAGAGTTTAGCGCGTTAGACTTTTACGCCGAAGGTCCTGGGTTCAATTCCCAGCACCGGAACATCGAATTTTTAGCGGCCGTTCTCCTTCGCAAGGCAATGGCAAACAAGCGAGGTATTCTGCCTAGTATATCTTCTCTGGAGTACAAGTGATCACACTTCCCGTGGTTCGGAGCCCACGTTAAGCCGCAGGTCCTCTATGTCTGTGGTACTTTAAATGCGCAACACAGGCATAGGAGAGAGGATCGCTACGTCTCGTAAGAGATCAAGCACTCAAAGAAAATACTTTCTATCTGTTTCAACGCAAATTTTAATGTACTTCTATGTATCGGATCGGTACACTTGATGATACAAATATGAAAATTTGGTTATAGGGATATATTAGAAGACACTTATAGTAACAATTTGACCTTCGACTAACCCACATCAGCTTTCTTCTGCAGTGGCGGATCCAGATGATGTTTTCAGGGGGGATAATATAATTATATTTAATAAAATTTGATAATGTATATATTGTGTTTCACAAAAATAGGAACATACAAAAATTAAATATTTTATTTAGATAAAAAAAGTTGAAATCTCAGGGCTCGAAAGGGGGGGGGGGTAGTTACCCCTATTATCCCTCCTTGTATCCGCGCCTCTTCTACAAAAGGCATATAATCCCTCGAACACTGAATTATCAATATCCTTTCACTTGAACAGATTTGTACTTTCTGCTGCTGCACGATATTTTAGCAATATCAAGCAAATAGTTAAAAATAAAATTTGAAACTCTTAGAAAGTTCCGCAGCTAATTCTCATGTAAATTTTGTGTAACAGTACTCATGAAACCATTAATCAATAATTTCTTTGTTTAAATTAGTAATTATTTAGTTGAATTTGTATGTACGTTGTTTAACCGAGCTACATGCTCTTGTTCTAAATTACGTGTATCTATATTAATTTACTGTTTATATATTGATGGTTACCGATTTACACATTTAGTTAATTATAATCATATTACTATTGTTACGTAGATAAAGGGGATATACGGATTTGTTAACCATATAGTTTATCGAATTGTATACAAAGTACAACTGCTTTTCCGAAAAAATAGGTAGTGATTCGGTAGAGTAAAAATAAAAAGATTACGTGGAAATTATTGTTATGGAATGGTAGAATGACTATTTGAATAAAGTGCTGTTCACCTATTACCTGAATATTGAGCTGAGTACTTTGTAATTATGGTATTGGTTAAAGTTGAAAAGCCAGATACTTTTAATTTATTCTTTGAGTAACGAGTTCTTATTTTATTATGGAGCTGTATGCTCCTTTCTTATTATTAAAAAGCTATGCTCATTTACGATACTTCGGGGACCTAATTACCTAATAAGAGGTGTATTCTATAGTATTTTACAAGCTCAAGATTCAGTTCAAGATACCCCTAACCTAACCTAACCTAACCTAACCTAATTAAATAATGGACTATGTGTTCCTATTTTAGTATTAAAGCTGTGTGCTTAGTAGTGTACTGTTTGTTCTTAACCAATATTGAGCTGTAAGTTCCTATTTCATTATTACAGCTGCATACTTACTTAGTTACTCTGTTTACCTAATGAAGTAATAGGCTATGTGGTTGTATTTCATTATTAAAGCTGAATGCTCAATAATACACTGTTTAAAGCAAGCTAAATACTGAGCTATTTTATTATTACAACTGTATGCTCAGTAAGTTACTTTCTTTACCTAATACAATAACGGACCGTGTGCTCAATAATATACTGTTTGTATCTAATTTAATACTAATCTGTGTGTTCTTGTTTTATTATTACAGCTGTACACTCAGTAAGTTACCTAATAAAATAATGGGCTGTGTACTCCTATTTCATTAATAAAGTTGTGTGCTTAGTATAATGTACTGTGAGCTGTGTGATCCGTAGTTCTACTTTGTGTTCGAAAGCTGAGCTTAGTAATACTTTATACTTTATTCAGCAATTCTAAGGTTTGAATTGTGTATTCCACCTTTTAAGAAACAAGTTTAGTTGTAATACTATCGGCCATCGGTCATCGAGTTTCTTTAAGTAAATCTTTTTTAAATTAATGACTAGTTGATTAATTTCTGAACATGATTGGCATTACAGGCACGACATTCATCTTCGGTCATATACAAAGAACTATGAAGGAAAGACGTACGTATATACATTCAGATACCGAAGTATATTTTGTAATATGAGGAGTGTATACATGAGCTCGGCATTCAAATTACTAGTCAAATTATTTATCTATGATTAAATGGCAATTCTAACATAAGTGGAAGTTTCTAACTATATCATTTTTGTGTATTTGTTAGGGTAAGTTTGCCCTCTGAGTGTTTCTAAAATTAATCAACATAATGCAGTCAGGTATTGCTGGTCCTGCCTTAACAAGATTAATATTTATATTTATTACAACAATGGTGTCATAGTTATGTTATTTTGATGAACAAGACCGACACTATAAGTTTGGTCTACGGCGCGGTTGCTTAACACATACGTTATTTCTCAACATACATCATTTATTATTTTAGAAAACAGCAATTATACAAAGCGAGTGCTGCAGCCCATGGGTTCAGCGGGTCCTATTTGATATTTTACATTCCAAGCTTGAAATACATTATTCACCTTATGAATTAACGAGCTATAATGTCAATTAAATGGTTTTTAAATAGAATTAACTGTTTAAGAAGCAAATTAGACAATCGTCAAATTAAAGATTACCATATATCCCCAGTGCTGGTAGTTAAACGGTACTATTTTAGGAAAGAGCAATAATTTAAAATCTGTAAAAAATGTGTTACATTGAATTACATGTTAATAATTATCTTAATAATTTATATAATTTCATATAATATCCCGGTTACTCTACTGTAAGAGAAATAGTACCTAAATCATCCAAGGATGTTCCAAGGTTCACATCATTATCCAGGAATGTGTAATGGTTTTTTAAAAGCATTCTTCTTCTACTTCATGATTTCCTAGCTTTAATTAAAAATGCGTGCGTTAATGTTTTAATATAAAAAATGGGCCAATTTGAAATGAAGGTTAAAGACCACTACCACTACCAGAAGAGAAAACCATAAAGCGTACCATCGTTTGATTAAATTACACGGGAAAAAGGAAAAAGTCGGCGTGTCTAACATGAAAATTATAATGAATAAATTGATGTGATAAATAAACAAAGACCGCATGCAATGTACTCACAATGTTTCGTGAAACTGAAAGCGTAATTGGCGTAATTAAGAATACTAATTAGGACGACACATTGAAGAGTCTGAGGCCCCTGCCTTGGTATAAAAAAAGAAACTAGTAAGAGGGATTTCTCACGCGTTAGTAAAGCCCACGCGGTGTAATTTGAAACTTCACGCTAATAGTAGCTTTGAAATTGATTGGAACAAGCGTATTTATATTTCTCAGATGTGGTTGAAACTGAAACCGTTAGGATTTGGCGACATTACGTATAATAGCTTAATTTATATCTTCAATGTGTTAGGAATCTTCATCTGCATATATGTTGAAAACAAGCTAAATTGTCAGTTTTAGAAAGTTTAATATACAGCCTGATATCGGGACGGATAAAAATGATATCTTAAAGACTGTTACATTTAACCCACTTTTACATGTAATTTAATCCAAACTTATTACTAAAAATGTAATACAAAAACAGGTGATAGCTGTACAATGTGTCCCAAAAGCATAATAAATTGACCTCCTTGAAATTGTATATATCTCCTACTGTTTTCATGATTCCAATCATGAGTTGCGGATTTGGGACACGCTGTATATTTTAATTTAACTACTCATTAGCATCCTTAAATTCGCCCTTCGGACAATAGGTGGAATTAATTACCATGTTTTAAAAATAGTACTAACTAATATTACTTTTTTATCACTTATGGTAAAAGGCAATCAAGTCGAGTCCTTTTGTTCTTACCTCATCAAATTCGTTGTGCTTGTGCATTGTGGATCTTTTATGGGTAGCTGCAGCGGAAGCGGCGAAGGCACCAGCGGCCTTACGTGACACACATTGCCCCATGAGACTTTTCCACCTGATGAACGAGCCCTGAACCTGGTAATTAAAATAGCACTTCTATTATTAAGTAACAAACAACTTCCGTAAACAATAATAGATGTTAAAATTATCTACACATTTTTTTACTACAAAAACGACACCACAATGGTTAGGCAGAAACGTACTACAATCGCACAAACCTATTAATTTGGTTAATTAATACAAGATACGAGCGTCTTAATTCATTCATAAAATTAAGTAGGAATAGATTTCTAATAGGGTGTCCTGAAATGAAGTTCAGATTGAAGGTGATGAAGGCTATGTGGTACCCTGTTTAGCAAGTCATTAAAACCATTGTTTCCTCTTCAGAAAAAATGATGTAAACAACATGACTACTAAATCACCATCATTATCAGTTCTATTTGTTGTTAAGAAAAAATTAAAGTTTAATTAACAGTACTTTAGAAAGTGGGGTTTTAGCTAGTATCTAGAGCAATACTGGGCACATAGTGTCCAAAATTAACCTGTATACTAACAGTACTACAATCTAGGGTATGACAAAATTAAAAAAACAAATTCCAATGCTAAAGCTTCTTTTTATTGGCTTTAAAATCTCAGATTAAAGAATTCTATAGAATAATGTAAACGACGGAACTCCATGTAACCCTATTGGGTCCACATTTTGCATACCCTACTCATAATCTATTACTTCTCACTACAGGTTTTCAAAATTTAATGGGATAAAAAATACACTTAAAAATAGCTAAGAAGTAATCGTATACTCTAGCATTAAATTCACTAAAAGAAGGATATTTTTAGAGAAACACGCTTGCATAACCAAATTTGTGTTATTTTACCTGCAAGTTGACAAGGTAAAAGCCTAAGATACGGGGACCGCGATGGGGCAATGCGAACAAGCGCTGTCAGTCGAGGTCACAGTGAAATGCGGCTCAATCACCGCATGATCGAACCGCGACTGAGGCTATTGTATTTCACTTAGTTAAGTTTAGAGTGCATATTGCATGAATGGCTAGTATGTAACCGCACTTCTCTGCGGTAATACGAAAGCGGTTCCGGGGGGGGGGGGGGGGGAGCGGTAGTATAAATGTATGGAAAAATAAGTTGTGATGCTTATCAAGGATTACTGGAATAGTCCAAAGGGTTACTCATCAATCATCAGGTGTTTCGCACTACAAAATGTTCCAAAGGAAATTTTACTCTCAAACATTTTTCACGAGTTTGTTTTTTTTGAAAGAATTTATCATAAAAAATAAAAATTTTCGTTAGTTGAAGCATTGCTATTCCAGCTACAGATTGTAGTGGCGAATTTGTCCTTACTTCCCATTCTATCTCCTAACGTGTTACCAATTTAGTCATTACAAATCCAAATAATCATTATTGTTTCCATGAAATTGCATATTTGAAGTTAAAAAACACCAAATACAAGAATGACTAAGACAGATTACTGTGGATTAATCAGTATAGATGATACTCAGTATAGATGATACCAAGTTTAGATAAGGTAGTAAATGTAATTTACACTTTCAGTCTAGCTCCTTTGTTTGCTCAGTTTACTGTTGACAGTCTTTTGATTTTTATTATGGATTTATTTCGTTATAATTTTTGAAACATACGAAATATTTGCACAGTACGAAAAGGCGGAAACGCGCCCAAAGCTCAACGATAGCGACAAACACGAGAAAAAATGCTAAACCTAATTAAAAATGTCGACACCGTTGCTAAAGATGCACACGTTCCGTATTTTTCAAAGTGAGTACAAAAAAGAAACACTGACGTGCATAACTTTCTGTCATTCCTATAATACTATAGATATGTACATAGATATTAGATATAACGATTTCTTCATTTTGAAGGTACGATTTATAAAGAGCGCTAATACAATTTCATCTAGAATTATCTAGCATCAAAAGTCGAGTACATATTTACAGCAATTCACATAAATCTCAAATTTTTGAATGGACCTTAGGCAGTATAATTGCATAAACAGTTTGATGATAAATAAATTATTGTAAAACAAGAGCGTTTAAAAATTTTTCGAAATAGTTTACAGGATATTTCTTCAGCGAAGGATTTTGACTGAATTAGTAACTGAATAGACCTTAGCGCTGAGGAGAAACACATGACAGGGAAGAGGCCGATGCCAAGCAGTGGGGCAAAAAGGCTGTCAATGATGATGAGACTGCTCAAACATACAGGGTAAGTCTGCTATGATGAATCAGCTTGGTATCTCAGTTATTTGAAATAATAGAAAATTATTTTTTGAACCGATTGTAATAGGCGTTGCCCCCTATGTATAGACAGCATCAAAAATATTTTTTGACTATTCAGATGAGGTGTGTGTGGTAGTAGCTCAGTTAGTAGAGTGCCTGCTTTCTAAGTAAACCGTCGATTTTGGCTTGGGTTCGAAACCTAAGCATTACTATGCATATTATTATATTATTAGTGCCGATCGTTGCTTGGAAAGTTGTTCTTTGTATAGCTCTATTTTTTACATTATTTTAATATAAAAATCATGGCAATATACAGGGTGTCCCAGAACTAAGGGGCCATACGGTAATGGCAGATTCTTTGTGTACAAACATTACGATTTGTCTAATAAACCATAGTCCAAATGTCAATAATAACCGAGATACAGGGTGTCAAAGTTAAATATTTATTTTTGATTTTTTCTAATAACTTTTGAACAAATGTAAATATTTCAACAAATTTTGGAAGTTAGGGGTTTTTTGACGTGAGAAATTCAAATTTTTAACTGTTTTTCTGTTACGTAGTAGAGGGCGCCACCTACGACGCTTTTCTACTCTGTAAAACATCATAACTTTTTTGTGCTTCAGGATATGATCTTTTTTCGCAAAGATATAGATTTTTCAACCTTTTCTACGTAAAAATGATATACTTTATTGAT
>JABXWE010025724.1:0-27240 GCA_014611495.1 Limonius californicus
GATAGACTATCGCAGTAGGCATAGTTCTGTGTTCTGTCCACTTTGGTACAAGATATTTGGATCAATTGTGTTAAGTTAAATTGTAACCGACAGGATTGGAAAGTTTCAACTCCGTTGGACTGTCGTAGTAGGCATAGTTCTGTGTTCTGTCCACTATGGTACAAGATATTTGGATCAATTGTGTTAAATTGTAACTGGCAGGATTGGAAAGTTTCAACACCGATAGACTATCGCAGTAGGCATAGTTCTGTGTTCTGTCCACTTTGGTACAAGATATTTGGATCAATTGTGTTAAGTTAAATTGTAACCGACAGGATTGGAAAGTTTCAACACCGTTGGACTGTCGTAGTAGGCATAGTTCTGTGTTCTGTCCACTTTGGTACAAGATATTTGGATCAATTGCGTTAAATTGTAACAGACAGGTTTGGAAAGTTTCACACCGATGGACTGTCGTAGTAGGCATAGTTTTATGTTCTGTCCACTTTACTGCAAGATATTTGGATCAATAGTGTAAAATTGTAACCGACAGGTATGGAAAGTTTCAACATCGATGGACTATCGTAGTAGGCATAGTTTTATGGTCCACTTTGGTACAAGATATTTGGATCAATTGTGTTAAATTGTAACCGACAGGATTGGAAAGTTTCAAAATCGATGGGCTATCGCAGTAGGCATAGTTCTGTGTTCTGTCCACTTTGGTACAAGATATTTGGATCAATTGTGTTAAATTGTAACCGACAGGATTGGAAAGTTTCAACATCGAAGGATTGTCGTAGTAGGCATAGGTAGTTTATCTGCTGTCCACTTTGGTACAAGATATTTGGATCAATTGTGTTAAATCGTAACCGACAGGATTGGAAAGCTTCAACACCGATGGACTGTTGTAGTAGGCGTAGTTTTATGTTCTATCCACTTTGGTACAAGATATATGGAAGAGGCGAAGGATGCTGTTCTTACCTCATCCTTCCCAGTTTTGATTTCTTTTCTTGGTATTCGATATTCTCACAATCTATATTCATTAATAAAGATAAAAAAATCTATATCGAATTGTGTTTATCTAAACTTTTGTTAATCTTGTAGGTGTTCTGAAGAAAATTGTTAATTGAAGATTCACAATTTGTTTTACATAATATTTATTCGTTGCTGTTTATTCATTGTCGTTGTGTTCCTTATACTCCCAATCTATATTCTTTAGTGAAGATATAGAAGGAGTTTTTCTATTTGCAATTTCGGGTTCGCTTTCAATTGGACATTGTGTTGCGCCTAGTTAAATATAGATATTCAGAAAACTTGTTGGGGGAAGGTTATTAGAAGCAGAAACCAAATTAATGGTATACACTATGGGGAAAATAAAATAAAACGAGGATACCTATCAAACTTCCAGAAGATCCTTGGTTATGATCATGTAACTTTTATGATTAGACAACTTGCTTCTTAATATGGACTATTAACTTCCGTACCATTACAAGCGAAACTAGTACCCACGTATTGGGTTTGATTAATCGTCTTTCAAGGACCCACTAAACAGTTTAAGTCTTCTAGACAAAACTTTTTGTTGCGATCATGTAACTTTTATGGCTTCACAAATTACTTCCTCAAGATGGTGCCTCAGCTTCCATATATAATCAATTTTCACCAAGTTTTCCTCTACATTATACCACAAACCATAATATATGACAAACCTTATGGTCGTATAAGGCCTATGGTATGACAACTTGTTTTTTTGGTGTATTGTATTCGTTTCTATCATGAATACGTCTCACTATCAGCACATTCTTTGTATTATGTCGTAATACAGTATGTAGGAGTCGATCCTTATCAGTTCTGGTTAATCTTGTGGGAATGCATGAGTATACGAATTAAACTTCTGTACCAAACCTTTTAGTTATGACCAGGCAATTTCCATTGAGTTACAATTTGTTTCTTAATGTAGTTTATTAACATCCATAATATAATTAACTTCCATCATTAAGTCCTTCATATTACCTTATAAATCGGTATAGATGGTCAGGCCCGTAGCGGTTTTGATTAATCCTCGCGAGAACCCGCTACACAGTTTAAAATGAAACGGAAATATTTATAAACTTCTAGTCAAACCTTTTTCTTGCGGTCATGTAACTTTTGTAGTATCACAACTTCCTTCTTGATACGATATCGAATCTTCCATAGATAACTGCCTTACACAATCAAGCAAGTATTCCTATAGATTATGCCATAAACCATCTATGATAAACGTTATGGTCACATAGTTTCAACGGTATGACCATTTGTTTTTTTGGTAGCATGCAATTTTCACTATGTAGTCATTATCTGTATTATACCATAGGCGTGAGTAGATCCGTCTCAGTTTTGATTAACATTGATGGAACCCATGGATATATTATTTAACTTCTGGGCCAACCCTTTTGGTTACCGGGCAATTTATATTGAGTGCCAATTTGTTCCTTAAAATAGTCTATTAACATCCATAATATAAATAACTTTTACCATTATGTCCTTCATATTACCAATAGTATAGATGGGCAGGTCCGTAGTGGTTATGATTAATCCTCGTGAGAACCCACTAAACTGTTTAAAATGAAACGGATATATTTATTAAACTTCTAGGTAAACATTTTCCTTGTAGCAATGTAACTTCTGTGGTACGACCACTTCCTTCTTGAGATGGTATCGGATCTTCCATAGATAACTGCCATTCACAATCAAGCAAGTATTCCTCTAGATTATGCCATAAACCATCTATGATAGACGTTATGGTCACATAGTTTCAACGGTATGACCATTTGTTTTTTTTTCGGTAGCATGTAATTTTCACTATGTAGTCATTATCTGTATTATACCATAGGCGTGAGTAGATCCGTCTCAGTTTTGATTAACATTGATGGAACCCATGGATATATTATTTAACTTCTGAGCCAAACCTTTTGGTTATGACCGAGCAATTTATATTGAGTGCCAATTTGTTCTTTAATATAGTCTATTAACATCCATAATATAAATAAATTTTACCATTATGTCCTTCCTATTATCCATAGTATAGGTGGGCAGGTCCGCAGTGGTTATAATTAATCTTCGTGAGAACCCACTAAAGTGTTTAAAATGAAACGGAGATATTTATTAAATTTCTAGATAGAAATTTTCCTTGTAGCAATGTAACTTTTGTGGTACGACCACTTCCTTCTTGAGATGATATTGGATCTTCCGTGTAGATAACTGCCTTTCACATTCCAGTATTCATCTACATTATACTATAAACCATCTATGAGAAACGTTAATGGTCATATAGTTTCAACGGTGTGACGACTTGCTTTTTGGTGCGATATATTTTCTGTAGCATGCAATTTTCACTATGTAGCAATTATCTATATTATGATATGTGAGTAGATCCGTCTCGGTTTTGATTGTCGTATGTAGTTGGAACCCACGCATATATTAATTAAACTTCTGGACTAAACCTTTTGGATATGGCCACACCATTTCTGTGGTAACTTAGTTTTTAATGCAGTTTATTAACATCCATAATATAATTAACTTCTACTGTATTACACCATAAATCGGTACGGATGAGCAGGTTCGAAGTGGTTTGGAGTAATCCTCGTGAGAGTTTACTGAATAGTGTAAAATGAAAAGTTGATTTATTAAATTACTAGACAATTATTTTCGTTTTGATCAGGCAACTTTTATAGTACAAACTAACTTGCTTTTTGAGATGGTGTCTCATCTTCCACAGATAATTGACGTTTACTTGGTCCCTTTGTGGTATATCAGTTTGCTTTTGGGTGCGGTATATTCAATTTTATAACATAATTTTTACCATAAGGTCAGGTCAGTAGGTACGCGTAGATCCGTATCAGTTTTGTTAAATCCTTGTGGAAACCCACGGGTATATTAATTACCGTTCTGGGCCAATCCATTTGGTTATGGTCATTCAATTTCTATGGTTTATCAACTTGCTTGTTGATGTGGCGTATTAATTTCCGTAATTGAAACTTTCAAGACATTAGCTACATTTAGATTCGTATTCGTTTTGAGGAGGAACCGACTCACCAGTTTAAAATTAGAAGGCGATATTTATTAAACTTCTAGACCAACCTTTTGGTTATGGGTATCTAACTTCTATGGTGTCCCCACGTGCTTGTTAATGCGCTGTATTAACTTCCATAATATAATTAACTCCTACTATATTAATCTTCCTTTATATTGTACCATAAACTGTATCAATAGTTCCACATCAGCTGTTATTAGTCTTCGTGAGAGCCCACCTAACAGTTCAAAATGAAAAGAAACTTCTAGATTAACCTTTCTTTTTATCATGTCTTTCCGATTGTGTTACAATTTGCTTCTGAATGCGGTGAATTAATTTTTGTAACATAATTAGCTTTCACTATCAAGTCATTATCTAGTTCTAGATGATAACATAAACCAGTTTTAACGAGTAGGGCCGTAGTAGTTTTGATTATTCCTAGTGAAAATCCACTAAACGATTTTAAATATAACTTCTAGATCAACCTTTTGTTTACGGTTATGCAGCTTCTATTGTTTAACAACTTGCTTCATTTCCATAATGTAATTAACTTGCACCATCGATACATTATCCAGACTATACCAGAGCCTAGTTTATATGAGTAGATCCATATTTGCTTTGATTATTCCAATTAAAACGTTTAAAATGAAAGGTGTATAAACTTCATACAAATCTTTTGGTTATTGTCATGCAATTTCAATGGTGTGGCAACGTGATGTAGGGCATTAATTTCCATAACATAATTAACTTTCACCATCAGGACTTCTACTATAAACCAGTATGTACCAACAGAATTGTACTAGATTGCTCCTCTTGGGAACCCACCGAACAGTTTAAAACGGGGATGTTAACTTTTTTTTTATGGTAATGTAACTTCCATGACAACTTGTTTCTTGATATGATATATTAATTTCCATTTCATAATTGACTTTCACTGGCAACTCATGCTCTGGATTATCCCATAAACCAGTATGTACCAGTAGATTGGTATCTTCGTGGGAACAGTTTAAATGCCGTAATTCTATTTCTTTAACAAACATGGAAACTTCAGATTTTACTACTGTCATGGTGTCCCACTTGCACTTGCACCCATTGGTTCAAATTTGTAATATGTTCATTGAAAGTTCTGTTCGCCGACGCAAGAGATTTTCCCAAAATCGAGTTAAAAACAGCAGCTGCGTGGGGACATTGAGATGTCCAAGCACGTGGGGTTGTCCTGTTCCATCGGTGTAATGAGGCGGCGTGATTTGTACACTATTGCATCACACGGGCCCCTGCCTTTCTCCACTATCCACCGGATTGTCCTTCGCTTCGCCACAGCGATCATTTCGCTCGGCGGCTCCCAAATATTTGATTTAAAGGTAGAAATAACGGAAGACATTCGGGATCCCACGTGGTTACAGATACGTAACTGTTTGCTGGGTGTCGCTCCATTGGGCGTTGAACCCCTTTTTTAACAATACGCGTGATAAATGTGAATTTGAGGATAAATCAAAGAACAGAGGCGTGCGTGTAGGTTTTATTCTTGTTCGGAATGAGAGACAAAACCATGTGGTAGGTTCAGTTGGGCGTCGGCGTCAGCGAATACACAGTAATTTATTGCAATCCGGTTGCTGCTGGTGCTGCTCCTGCCTTGGTAGAGCCCATTTTGATGAAGTGAGTACACTTAAATTACCCACATTAACTACTTGTATTCGTTGGGTTTAGTTTACGCTCGGGATCTTTTGCCGTAACTAGTTTTGATTAGTTTTACAAAACATTAGTCTTGTTGCGAGTTTTGATCTAATTTCGATTTTCTCTTGGTATTTATGGTCGTACAGCTGCAATATATTTTCATATCTTTTATTAAACTGCCATTCGTATTCCTTTTTCTTCCATAATTTCCCAGTAAAACATGGAGATATTTCTCTTTTCTTTCCAGATTTTCGCATAGGCTCGATTTTTTCAGTGTTTTGGTTTTCGCCTGTATATTTCACTTTTTCCTATACCTTAATTTTGGTCTTTGCAACGTTTTTCATCAAACTCGGTTTGTTTATAATCCTATTGATTCGTTTAATTTTGTTCCCCATGCCAACTATTGCCCCTCAAAATCCTGCAATTTTTTGGCTACAACATAGTTTTTCGTGCAAGTGGATTATGTTTTCATCCCATTTCTCAGATTATTTTCCTTATAGTTGCGAGTTGTTTTGTGACGTCCATTATTTTTTTATTCCAACGATTTTTGGATTAAATTTTAACATTATCTGCGTTTTATCCATGTTTTATCTTTGGCTTTTCACTATTACTTCGACATTTTTTTCTACAACATTAATTTGTCATTTAAAATGTATTAATTTATCTTCTTGTCTATTTGCTTTCATTGTTTCAAATCTTTCTCCTACTTATAATTTGAATTTCTAGCTTTGTAACATCGATTTGGTTTCGAATGATTTCTTTAGGCATCAGTTTATGCGAATATTTCTTACGTAATTTAGATTTCATTACCTATAACAACGGCTTTCCCCCAGAATTTCTTCATTTTCTCACATTTTTTCGCTCTTGCTTCCTACAGCTGTATTTTTGTACCTTTAAATCATTTACTTTATTCTAGACTTTTTCACATACAAATTCGATGTCTCTCCATAATTTTAGATTCGTTGGTGGGGTCTTTATATAATCTGTACCATCTAGTTTTTCTCATTAATTCACTTTTTCCCAAAGCATTGATTCTGCTTTATACCCCCCAATGACTTCACATGGTTTTCCTGTAACGATGTGTATTTGGAAATAATGATTTTCTTTCTAGGGCCATTTAATGTTTTCAATTTTGTACCAGTCATCATCCCCATAATTTCAGTTTGTTTTTCTAGACTTTGTAATGTTGATTTCCTCCACAACTTTGTTATTTCTCGAATAATTATGTTTAAATAATTTCGTTCGAATTTTAAAGGTTTTGCACCACATTTAAGTACAAAAAAATGCTGTCCAGCGAACGTAATTTTAGGTTAGGTAGATCGGAATTCCCATACGCGAGTAAATCCCCTAATAGGCCTGAAAATAACGTCGAACGGGCTCATTAAGTGTTTTTTTAATCCGACGCCAATGTCCAATTATAAATTTCTACGGCGGATTACTCTCGCATGATTAAACAAACACAACGACATGTAAAATCACGGCGGGCGGAACAAGATGGCGGCCCATCCGGCCCTGCCGTCGCGGTAATGAGGCGGGGGAGAGGAGCACTTTGCCGGTTCAACGGGCAGAAATTGATAGGATAAATTCCGGCTCTGAATTGGTCCCGGCCAAGCGTGAACCGTCTAGAGCAGCAGCGCGAATGCACGAACGACGCAAAATACATTTCTCTGCTCTGCCGTTCATTTCCAGGAGAGTTCCAATTACAGCCAAACCAGCTTAATGTATATTCAACGGCAGAATGTACATGATCCCTAATGTTTCGCTTCCACAGGCCGGAGCTCCTCTCCCAACGGATCGAACGAATATCCCTCTATTTTTAGATGGCGGTAGGCAAACCCTTCGCACGGGGACACACGACGCTGTAATTATTATTACTGGACGTATTTATTTAGCTGCGGCTTGTTCCTACTGCAAAAGCTTACCACCGACCCGCAGGAAATGTTATTCCTAAAAGAAAACGAATTAATTTAAAACGAGGAAGAATTCAGAAACTTGTATACAGGGTGAGGCACGTAACACAAGGACGGCGAAGCTTTTCGTAGCACCAGAAAACGGTTACCGAAGAACCGAAAACACGTCGGTAGATGCAACAGCCCCTGGCAAATTATGCAACCCAACTTACATATGTCTAAGCAACTTAGACCTAATATGTTGTAGAGTTATAAAATTATTATGAATGATGACAATTTAATTATTTATATTTGTAAGCTTAATGTAGGTTTATCGTCATCAGCATTGAATTTTGGGTAGGTGATTTCAAGCGTTTAGTAAAATAATCATTTAAATTGTTTTAAACTGCTCGGTATTTAGTTTTATTTACACATTTAACATCAAGTGAAATTTACGTTTAATCGAACAAATATGGCATTAAGCGCAACTAATTTGAAGTAATTACATATTATTATTTATGTAGGCTACTTCGACATATGTATGTTGGGTTGCAGCCAGGGCCGACAAGTTTCGCGGCGTACCACTTATCAACATTGATATGAACAGAATCTAAATTTAATTTTATTTTCTGTACAAAATGCAGATATAGTGTAGTTTGACCAGCAGCGTTTGAAGTATTAATAAAATTTATGTATTTATGGACTGGTTAATTTGAATCAATTTTTATGTAATCCATTTTTCTACACGTTTTTATAATCAATGCCCATCGCCAATTGTAGTTTCGTTAATCTGTAGTGGTTTGGTATGAACAGTCTCTAAAATTATCTCTACTTTTTGAATGTCTAGCGTAAAGACTGCAAAATTATCGGTTAATAAGTAAAATACGATAATTTATTAATTTCAACGTTTTTTTTTAATGAATCAATAATTATTTATATCCTAGTTGCTACTTGTTAATCACTATGAAGTTAAGCAACAAACAATTTAAAATGTGGCTGCTGAATACAAGATGAGTCGAAATTTGCAGGAAATACAGCATGTTTTTTTTTTATTTTACGCTATTGATCCGCCGAAATGGCGGATCGGAATTCGTCAATTTGGATTCAAAGTATCGCTCAAGAGTGCAATTCTATATTAGTATTGAAAATGAATATTTGTTACGTGTCCGACGATTGATGAAAGAAGTCACTAGTATAGCAATAAAATGATTCGTATTATGCAACCCTCGGTATTTCAAATACTGTGTTTATTGAAAGGAAGTTTTAGTTATTTGAATAATAAGCCAGTAACTATTCAATTAATTCATAGTTATTCTAATACAGTGTGAGTAGTGTGAATCATACGGTATTTTTTGAATAGTATCATATTTTTAAATTGTTTGAATTTACAATATTCCATAGCTATTCGTATTCAATAGTTATTCGTAATGGATAATTATTAGACTTTTATAGTTATTCGCATTTGATAATTATTCGTATTCGATATTTATTGGTATTTGATAATTATTTGATTTGATAGTTATTTGTAATTGGTAATTAATTTGTATTCGATAGATATTCGTATTTGATAGTTATTTGCAATTGTTAATTATTTGTATTGGATAGGTATTTGTAATTGATAATTATTAGTATTCAATAGATATTCGTATTGAGCAGTTACTTTTATTCGATAGTTATTCGTATTCGATAGTTATTCGTATTCGATAATTAATCGAATTAGATAGTTAATCGTATTCGATAGTTACCTGTGATTGTTAATTATTCGTGTTTGACAGTTATTCGTATTCGATAGATATTTGTAATTGTTAATTATTCGTATTCGATAGATATTTGTAATTGTTAATTATTCGTATTCGATAGATATTTGTAACTAACAATTATTCGTATTCAACAGTTATTCGTATTCGATAGTTACTCCTATTATTCCATAGATATTCGTATTTGATAGTTATTCATATTCGATATTTATTCGTACTCGATTGTTATTCGTATTCGATATTTATTGATAGTTATATTTATTTTTATTCTATAGTTCTTTTTAATTGATAATTATTCGTATTCGACAGTTATTCCTATTCAACAGCTACTCTTATTCGATAGTTATTCGTACTCGATTGTTATTCGTATTCGATATTTATTAGTAATTATATTTATTTTTATTCTATAGTTACTTGTAATTGATAATTATTTCTATCCGACAGTTGTTCGTATTCGATAGTTACTCTTATTCGATAGTTATTCGTATTCCATAATTATTCGTATTTGAAAGCCGATCCGCAACAGACGTCATATACACCATTCGTCAAATTACTGAAAAAGCCATCGAGTTTGATAACCCAGTTTATGCTTCGTCGACCTAACAAAAGCTTTTGACAGAGTAAAGCTAGTTATTTGTATTCCATAGTTATTCGTATACGATAATTATTTGTATTCAATAGTTATTCATATTCGATAGACGTGAACTTTAATAATCAACAATTAATTAAAAACGGAGCTAAAATGTTGTACAGCAGACGCTCGATAACGTAAACATCCGATTATGGAAACGTCGCGCTAATGTAAACACAAAATACTTACTATAGGATCAAATGGAACGCCCGATAACGTAAACAACCTGCACAGCTCGATAACGTAAACACTTCTTTTTTAGTTGTTTTTATAATGTACATACGTGACTCTCGGCAAATTATTTCTAGGAACAGCGCCGATTTCATTTTAAAGCGTTTTTAAACTTAAGTCGGGCATATTGGTTGCGTTTATGCATTACGCATCCACATGCAATAAAAGAAAGTGTTTAAGATTGAGTGACAAAGTGAAAATCATAGACGAGGTTGCACTAGGTGCGGAAGTGACACAATTAGCAAGAAAATATTAATTGTGTTGTTAAACGTTTCTTTTAATAATTTGCTGATTAATAATACCACGCTCGCTAATGTAAACATTTCAATAATGTGAACACACTCTGGTCTGAATTAGTTCACGTTATCGAGCGTCTGCTGTATTTAATATGTTTAAATGCATCGATATACATCATGTTTTAATATTAAATATAAAAGCCGAATATTGTTTGACTTTTTATGTGAAATGGCTTATTAGGTATTACTACGGTTATAGCGGTTTCGTTATATAATAAATATCGTTAGTACGAACATCTTGTATAACAACGTATAGTGCTGTGAGTATCTGGATGTAAATAATTTGGTTATAAAGCAACACATGGAGGTTTATGGTATAAAACGTAAATGTTCAAAGAAAGTATAGGTAATGCATCAACAGTGTTGTTTTTACTTGGTAAATGCTCAGTTTTTTTTTTGGAAAATTGTCTTATTTTACCGTTGCCTCTGGGAGGGGTTCAAGGGTGAATCAAATGCGCACTTTACAACGCACAACCCATGGAATTGTTCTTTTCACCACGTCTTTTCAATCAAATCGGAAGGTGACAAATTTCAAACCCGTCTCATTGTACGCAGACAGCGTAGTAACGTGTCAATCACAGCTGGTGTATGCGTTTACCCAATTTAATTCTGTGTAACGCCCGTTTGTTTGTATCGGGATTATTACGCTGGTCCTGCTGAAGCTTTGCGGTCTGGAAAGTCAACTTTGAAGGGGGTAATTTCTGAATTTTGGAATTGAAAAGCTCATTAGTTCCGAACTACATTTGTAAAATATTCACTTGGATTAAGATTTGTTAACGTTTTTCTGCGTGAAGGTAAGGGAAATTCGCTGATTGATGTTTTACCAAAATGGGAGTAAACTAAAATAAGATTGTTATGCCGATGTTTTTGATATTAAGAGTAGAAAGATAAATTTTTACATGAATTTAATATTAAGATGTGTTAATCCAAGTCCACACTAAAGTAGTGAAAAATTAAAAAAAAATCTTTTTGGTGTGATACTACATAATTGTTTAAGTAGAACTTACCCACAGTTTGGTGGATGTTACTAAAATTTGGGGTCTAATTTACATATATTTGGTGACACTTCAATAAATTTTGTTTGCAACTTATTTGATAATAGTTTCTCCCAATAATGTAGCAAACTTAAGTCATTGAAAAGCTCATTAACGTAAAGAATACCTGCAAGCTTGCCTTGGAAGTTTCTAATTTTACACTCACAGTTTCTTAAACTTTTTGTGGTAGTCGTGACAACGACAACTACAGTTCACTGCCTTTAGACAAGCTCGAGCGCAATGAGATCTCGGATATAACAAAACTGTAGGAAACTTAAGTCTTGTCGAAAAGCTCATTAACTTAAAGAATACTTGCATGCCAGCATTGGAAGTTTCTAATTTTACTGTCACAGTTTCTTAAATTTTGCGTGGTTGTCGTGTCAACGACAACTACAGTTCACTGCCTTTAGACAAATTCGAATGCAATGAGATCCCGGATATAAAGAAACTGTAGGAAACTTAAGTGTTGATGAAAAGCTCTCATTAACTTAAATAATACTTGCATGCCAGCACTGGAAGTTTCTAATTTTACTCTCACAGTTTCTTAAATTTTGCGTGGTTGTCGTGTCAACTACAATTACAGTTCACTACTTTTAGACAAGTTCGAATTCAATGAGATCCCGGATATGGCGAAGCTGTAGGAAACTTAACTCTTGTTGAAAAGCTCATTAACTTAAAGAATACTTGCGTGTCAGCATTGGATGTTTCTAATTTTACTTCCACAGTTTCTTAAACTCGTTATCACGACAACTACAGTTGACTACCTTTAGACAAGTTCGAGCGCTATGAGATCCCGCATATAACGAGCGTTTAATTACGATTATTCGTCTCTACAAAGAATCAAACTGTGTAGTATCGCCAACTTGTATTGAACAGAAATTATTTTCTCAAAGTATAATAATGTAATTCACAGGGACACGGAATCTTCTTAGGTTGGGTGTCTCAATGTCTAAACGCTTTTTAGTGCTCTTTAGATAATCCTTAAGTTTATGACGACTTTCTAGAATTCGGATTAAATTGTAAACATGAGGAAATCTAAGCCATTGATTTGGTTAAGTATAAAAAACAAGTTGATCTACAGAAATATATTTAAACGGCAATTTGTCAGAAAAAACGGCGAACATGTTACAAACTGAATTAATTACACGGTTATGTTAGCACATGAAATGGAATGGTATATTTTAAGAAGTTTTTATACACAGTAGCATCCGCCTTATAAAAATATAAATTGCTACTAAAAACCAGAACATTATGGGTATGTACCTAAACAATAACGAAAAACATAAAAAATTTGTGTTAGTAGGTATATTTTTATATATGAACCTATTAGCAAGTTTTCTCGTATAATAAATTTATACGGCTCGGGATAATATAATAAAAATGTCTACACATATACTAAAACAATCGGTATGGATAAATCATCGAACTACGTCACCGGCGTGCAAGCTTAATTTGTTTAGTGCACACAGTAAGGAGTTAGTTTTACTGTGTGTATTTTCATACACGTGCGCGGTTAAGTTGACAAATTTCAATTCATTTTTGCGATTTTTTTCTTCTAGTATTCATTAACAGCTTATACATGTTCTGTGTTAATTTTTATTTACTGTAGTGGACATTTTTACAAGTGTAAATGTGTAGAATAAAGTCTGTATTAAGGTGTTGGTTTTAGCGGCGACTAATCTGTCGATTCTTGTTGCCTTGCATTTTAGAAATAAAGTAGATAAAAGCTAAATATCGGTTTGTACACTTATTGGCAATGTTATGATGTTTGTGTGTGTAATGGTCGGTGAATCGGGCAATATTGCAAACATGTATATTTTTCGGACATTGCGGCTCAATTTATTCTCTGTATATTTTCCCCCTGGGTCTACTTGGAGGTTTTCCCGTATTATAGTTTTATAGGTTTTGCTATCCCGTGTAAATCAAATTTAAGTGCTTATAATATTAAAAACATACACAAACATGGAGATGCTGTGTAATTACAATGTGTATGGGTTAATCACCGAACTACAGTAGGTTTCGCTTATAACACACTTCAAGGGACCCTAAAAATCGGTTTGTTATTTCCAATGCTGGTTGTAAGCAATAGTAACGAAAAATGCGGTTAAAAATATGTTTATTGACTTTTGAGTACAGAATTGAGTTTACATACCAAAAGAACAATTAATGAAGTAATTAAATATAAAATCACAATTTTTGTTTCTCTTTGTGAAGTCTTCTATATAGTTTTCAAAATCAACAAAACTGCTCTATATTTTAGGCAAAACATTCTGACCCCAAAATTTCGAATGGTATGCAACTGCATATACGCTTCTGGCACAGAAACCGTTGTCTGTTATTCATGTTCACTTTCCTCGTCTTGATCACTAATAAGTAATAACACTTAACTATGAATTTATCACACTGATCACTCATGGATTGTTGGATTTTGAGATTATGCTGACGCTATTTTATTATACAGTGTCGATTGTCGATCCAGTAAATCTATCAGAGATAAGGCAAACGTTGCAAGAAATTCTTCGTTAAACAAATTACTCACAACTTGCAATAAAAAGTTAAAAGGGACAGTTGGTACCATAAATGTTGTTCATTATTCCGAAACATCGTTATAAGCGCGTTCGTTATTTCCGATAAACACATATTAGAACTAATGGGCCATGATTCGGGACTTTAATTTATGTACGCTATAACCGATATACCGCTATAAATGGGTTCGTTTAAACAGATAGATCGCTATAAACGGGTTAGTTAAAAGCGGTTTCTATTGTATCTCCCTTTGCGTTTACATGGTAGCAACGTAATTTTCACAGTGTAGAGTAAATTTTTGTATACGTCAACGGCTAATTTGACGATAATTTTATAAACTTCTCTATAATACATACATCGAAACGTCTATATTTATAGTATTGTAACCATAAAAATACTTGAGTGTATGAAACTGCAAGTATAATATTTTAGGGTAAATTACCAAATTGTTTGCACCGTCGCGCTACGGTAGTTTGTTCACTGTGTACGGTATTGGTGTAAGTTTACACAGTCTAAAGTAATTTTTACACACTTTTGCTATTAATGTGACGATTTGCAATTGATTTTACACAATGGTGAGCTTTTTTTTTATTTTACTCTTTTTTATGTTTTATGTTAATTTTGTTTTGGTTCATGAGATAATTTTCAACTAAGCGGGAAAACACTTTTACGAACTTCCTTTTTACGATATAAAGATGTAGAAGAGACTAGTTTTAGATGAACATTAATTGAAGCATCGCCATACTTGTCGGCTCCTGTTGAGAAACATTTTAGAAATAGAACAGATAAAAGCTAAACATGGTTTTGTATAACTATCTGAAACCATGTTTATAACATCGTAATGATGTTTGTGTATGTAATTATCTGTGAGTCGGGAAATATTCAAAACAACTACATTTTCCGGACATTTAGGGTCGATTTATTCAACGTTAACGTCGTTGCCTAAATTGCCGTTCTGGAGGCACTTGCTCGTGATAAATTGGATTGTTTTCTTTCGTGAGGAAGACACGAACACACACATTTCATCCGCATTTACATTTCCCGCATGAGAAGAGTGCGTGTCAGCAGCCATCCATATGGAGAAAAATATTGACAGAGAGGGTAGTTAGTTAACATAACCAAACACGCGCCATCTTGACTCCGGCCACCCCGGCAAATGGGGCTCGTCTTCGGCACGTCGACACCCCTGACAAAATATGCACCCACGATCTTCATCTCCCGCTGGAATATCTCGTTATTCCTTGTACTTCCCCTCGGCGTCCCCCCGACTCCTCCGATTCCATCCTCTCTGCACATTTTGCTGCACATTCATACACTTTGCATTCCATATATTAACGGGGACGAAAATATTTTCGAATGCAGACCTTTTCGAGTTGTCCTGCTTTAGATTCGAAGTGGTTGTGTTATTAATGCGACGTCGAGCGGGGTTCTTGGTACGCGAATGGCGAGCAGCGTTGCAGAAGGGCCGATGTAAACGAGACCAGTGAAAAGATCAAGAGCTCCAAGAATTCTCATTCGATTCAAATTCAAGTTGTCGGGGTCGCGTTCCAGCGCGCTCACTGAAAGGTGCACACCGGGCGGACCCCTTTTGTTGGGTTTCGGGGATTCAGCCGCGTACCGCTTTCATTAAACACCTTCGCCACCAAAAGAATACGACTTGCAAATTGGAAATTATCGCGGGACGGACACAAAGAAACGCCAAAGCGGGAATTTTCCACTGCGGCGAGCTTTGCGGTGGTCGAGCTGCAGGTCGAGTCATGCCATTAAAAAGAAGGGAAATTCTTCGGGGATCTTGTTTAGTTTTCTTTTATTGGCGAGGACGTCCGGCTAGTCCGGCGATGACTCTCGACTCGCTCCAGGAATTTACATGCAATAACTGGCCCACTTATTGCATGCCGCTCTCTCGAATAATGAAATAGTATCGGCCCCGACGTCGGCCCCTGCGGCCCTCCCTCCGCCCCGTCCGTTCTTTTCTTCGCATACCGTCCACTGTGGATTTTACGCAGTCTTTACAAAAAAATGCAACAAGTATTTGAGACGAGGTTTCAATATCGCCTTACAAAAAAAAATTTTAGCGAAGCGATTTTCTTGCGATTCAGATTATTTATTATGTACAAAAAGTGTTTGTTAAGCTTTCGTGTCTTCCCAGTTGACGCTAAAGTAGCGCAGTAGTTCTATTGAAGGCACTTACAGGAATTCTGTTTAAATAGAAATACTATTTTGTATTACATTTTGATGTGTACAAGCGACTACAGAAAAGTATATCAATTGTTATACGGTGCAATCAAAAATAATGTATCTTTACTGCTCCTGGTTATCTTTGGATTAACGGCCGCGTTTTTATGATTAGTTGAATTGTCTATTAGAGCGTGACTTAAGAAAGTTTGAATTAATCAAAGAAGAACGCTTTCCATTGTAAAGGCGATCACGAAATTCAATACAATTAAAGGAAGTTTGTTTGTAAAGTAGTGAGCTCCACATGACAGCTAAAGGGCCATAGATAGGAAGAGAGTTTACTCATGTTTCCGTAGTAGAACACGAATCCTGTGTTAATTTCGCATTAAATTATACGGAGCAGCTTGGCTGACAAGTGCAAGTACTGGTCAAAAAGTATTCAAAGTGAAACAACGATCTGCCCACTTGCATGGGTGTTCGAAAGTCTACGCTAACATGCTGCTACCCTAGTACCCTGGAGAGTACTTAAAACTGGCGGTCTCTGGATTAGTGCGCAACGGTACTGCCCACCTTAAACAGGGTTAAAGTGGCATCCGGGCGCGGAACTGCCTTTGGGTAAACAAATTGATCGTATAATTTATGTAGAATATTCTTTAATAAACAGTTTTGATCTTTAATTATTTTGTTTGCTTTTGAGAACACGAATCTACTGATATTTTTGCAACATATAGGTTATCTCCAATATAGAATTTAGTGCGTAGGTGGAAAATACGTATATTCTTCAGTAATACAAATTTTCGACCCTCTCGTATATCCTTTTTTGTTCTGGAGAATACGGATCTTTTTTGAGTGCTTTACCTTTTACGAGGCGTAGCGATCTTTTCTTCTATGTCTATGTTTCGCATTCTAGAGTACCGTAGACATAGAGTTTGTGTGGTGGTAGCCCAGTTGGTAGAGCGCTCGCTTTCTGAGTAAAACGTCGATTCTGATTGGGTTCGAAACCTAAGCATTACTATGCAGATTTATAAAAATCTTGTCTGCAACCCGCCACACACAATCCCCCCAATCCGGCTTGCAACCGTGGAATCTTAATGCTAAAAACCTTCTCTGGAATTTCTGTCGTTCGGATTCGACGTTAAACTGTAGGTCGGCCGTGTTTCTACCTTACGCTGAGGAGAAACACGTGGCAGAGAAGAGCCCAATGCCCAGAAGTGCGACAAAAAGGCTGTCAATGATGATGATGAGACATAGAGGACTTACAGCGTAACATGGGCTGCGAGTCACAGGAAGTGTAATTACTTTTCTACTCCCGAGAAGATTTACTAGGCAGAATACCTCGCTGGTTTGTGATTGCATTGCGCGGGAAAACGGTCGTTAAAAATCCTATGTTCCTGCACCGGAAGTTTAACCCCCCGATCATCAGCGTAGCATTCTATTTTTGACACGAATGCTTTATTCACTTAATCAGTAATTTGGCTGTAGTTCATTATATTTAAATAACTCGACGCGAATTTAGCGATATTATTTGGATACATTTGCTTGTGCGTTTGCAAATTGCAACACTTTGATTGATTCGTGTCCACAAATAAATAATCAACCGTTGTTCCGTTGTTGAATATGTATCTAGTATTGTTTTGACAGTAGATACATCACTTAGCGAATGCTTTTAAATATAATATGAACCTAACTCATCTTTCTTTTTGGCCATATTTTTTTACTTAGTTTAGATTTAGTTACTTTTTTTGTCTGGGGATAACACTAATGTTTATTCCTGTTCCTGTAAAACTTATATAAATACATGTAATTTATTTCGATAGACAAATTTCTAATTCGTGATATATTTACTTCTTGGTGGCAGAACACCAATCTGTCGTTTCGACAGAAGGATTTCTGATTTTGTTGGCGTAGAATATAAATCTAACATTATTTACCACATTTTACAAACTGCTCCGTTGCTGAATACACATTTGCGTCAATTTTGGCTAGCGTATAACATTGCACCGTAAATTAGCAACCGTTTTGTAGAACACTAATCTAACTTTATTGTTTCTTTGCAAAACGTATGTGTTTCAGAGTATACAGGACGAATCACAACATTTTGTATATGACAGAAAACTTTATAATACATAATAATAATAATAATACATATAGTTGATTTAACTAAATTGTTGAGATAGAGTTTTTGTTGGCTTTTTCTTCTTCTGGTGCAGTATCTCTTTACAGAAACCATATTTTTTTATTGTAGGACACGACTCGGATATTACTTTTTTAAACAAATGTTTTTTACTATCTTAGCTATTGTTCTATTGTAGAACACGCGTTCAAAGTTATGTTAGTAGTAAAACATAATTCTAGTGTTACAATTTCGATAGAATTGCTTTTAGTTGTTTAGTTAATAACATGTTTTTTGCGCGTGCGCTGCTGTTTTATGAGTGCGTAGTTTTCTTACAGAATTCTGTTTAAGGCTAGCATGACGCGACGCAGAATTTTGTACAAAGAGGTTTTACAAAATTTAGTATCGTGTTAAACAGAATTATGCGTGCAAAATTTTTTACAAATTCTGCACAATCATGCTGTAAATGTGCCGAGTTTTCTTCAGAATCGGCGTCGTATCGATGTGCAAACGAGCACATGTTAGTGTTCATGGCTGACCACAGAGGGCAGAGAGGTAAATGATTCGCAAAGTGTTTACGCCACCCCGCCGACGCTAATCGTACTTTCTCTTTTTTCGCTGGCGTCCATGGTTTAGTGCTGTTCATGTAAAGCCTAATATTGTGCAACCGTGGTAGAATTCTACATTATCCACATCCACCAAATTATTTTGATAGTTTTCTGTTTTTCAGATGTTAAATTTGACCTATTTGCGCATGGTCACGACAGTATCTCGCAAAATTCTGGTTCGCGTCATACATGTTTTCAGAATGTTGTACAAAATTTTGTGAATAAATTTTGTACAAAATTCTGTGTCTTGTTTTGCTAGCCGAAGCATCCGTTGCAGAACACGAATCCGACATTATTTTGTTATTAAATGTATTTGTAACCGTCAGGATAGTTTTGTGAACGCGTAGATTCCAGAATATGCTCTTATTTTCACAAAAGAAGACATTATTTAGTTACTGTATATTGTGTTTAAATTAGGGAGAATGCGATTACAGCATTATGTATTTATTTTACCCGTAGGTTGGTTGTATAGAAACCTATATAACTTGTTTGATACATTTTTTCTAGGATAACTTTTTGGTTTTAGGACATTCGCCTATTTTTTACCTGTGTACGTGTCACTCTTCCTTGGTAGAACATGAATTCACGGTTAATTTTATTACCGACTAGTTACTTAACCTGCTTAAGTATACATTGTACAAAACGAATTCGACTTCATTTTGCCAATAGATTTATTTGTAACGGTTGGGTTAGCCACACAGTTTGTGGTATTTAATTATAGGATACGTTAGTTATTTTACAAAAGAAGATACATACATCTTAATGGTTTGTAAATTATGTAGAAACCGAAAGCTTTTGTGATTGATTTCTTTTTGGCATCAGTAATTTGATTGTAGGATACGAATCCGTCATTACTTTTTAGATATGTATCTTTTGCCTGTTTACAGTTCTGTGGTAAAATATAAATCTTTACAGGATTACAGGATTTAATCTGCCTAACTAATCTTCATAGTACACCGGTTTTATTTCCTCGATAAATATACACATTTGTAACCTTCGTAGACTGCGAATCTGTGGTTATTTATTTCATTTTACGATGGTTTTATGAAATTATTTTTGGTAGATTTGTTCCGGTGACTAGTTTTTGGTTGTAGGAATCCAGTATTATTTTGTTTGTATCTTTATATGAATTGCTATTCTGATTCAAAATACATACCTGTGTTAAGAGAAAGTAGAATTTAGAACTCAAATCCTTCTTGATTTTGTCCATAAATATAAGTATACCTACTTTTTGATGTCTGTAAAACGCTTTTAGATCTTATCATTTGTATAAGTGTTCATCGTAGAATACAAAACCGGCGTTAGTTTTTCCAAAGGAAGCTATTCCATGCTATTTAGTCTAACTTTCTGTCTATTTAATACAATTGCAGGTTTATTTTACCACTACAGTAAAATAGAATTCATCTCTTTTTTAATTTTCGTCCTACGAAATTAAAAATCTCAGGTTTCGATCAATTTTTCTTGAAACAAAACGATTTAATTACATACTATATGAAATAGCTCAGAGGCTGCAAACGTCTCATCCGGAACATATTTAATCCTTCTCCACGTTTTTAATCACGACCTTTAAAGATCCCTCCGCTATGCAAACCTCTGTAATTTACTATCTCCATCATCATCAACCCTTAGCAATTGTACAAATTGATTTCGGGCGAGCGCCGAGCCGTGCAGGGGTGAGTCCGTGTTGTGCCGCGAGGGGTGCGCTAATAGTCGGGGTGGGTCGCATGTATGCATGAATGATATGTGCTTATGAATTATTATATAATAACTGGTGCCCAGCTGGGCAAGCGAACGGCGCACGTCGCGCTTTGCTTGGCACGTGCACCACTTGGAAGGGCCGCTGCGGAATATGCGAACATTTTAGGGATGTTTGGTTAGCCGAAGTCAGATGGACAAGTGGATGTTATTAATGCGGTTAATACGGCTTCAGTTATTATTTATATTGTAGTGGTATTATTGGGTTGTTGGTGTATACTTTACGCTTGTTGAATTTGGGTCCGTGGGCTCTGGTTTGGATTACCGTTTTTTATCGCGGAGGGTGTGTATGCTTTATAGCTTTGTTTTGTATCAGTAGTCATCAAAACGGAATTCTGATTTCATCCACCACTACATCTCAAACATTTTTAGACTCGAACCAAAACTGAAAATGCTTTTGCTTATTTTAAAATCAAATGAAAAGGACGTTGTTGCCCAAAAAGATAAAATCGTACGTGAAATTAATTTAAAAAAGTGTGAAGCATCTTTCTATGGTTTAAAAATTATTTACAATTGTAAATCATCTTTATCTAAATAATATTATATGGAATTCCTTTGTGCTGTGCGAGAAATAGCATGACAATGAAAAATGTTCTCTGTAATAGCGCAACTAACACTTGCCAAAGTAGGTCCTCTTTATCTACATGGTATTGTTACTTCGAATAATTTGAATTTCTCTCCAGTCCTTTCAGAACTGAGATCGAATAAAATAAACCTGACTAAATGAAAACTTGCTTTTAGGTAGTTCCTAACGTCACGTTACTTACAGATTTGGTCCTCTTTGTTATGATAATACTTTTACATACTTGTAAATAAAAGCTCAAGAAGGCTTGAAACGCCGTCCAGTGCCCGATATATTCGTAAACATTTAGGATCCGGTCCTGTTTGTCTTGATACCAGCGTCACACAGTTTTGGTTGTTTTAAAATTCATCTAAACACGTACAGGAGCGCCATGAACTACCCAATACTCTTATTTAAATCAGAACGTTGAAAAACTACAGCTTAAACCTGCAAGTCTGTTCCTTTGCATCGCGATGGTAATATTACACACTTCCGTTGGTTGACAATGTGGCGTGATATAGCTATAGCTTAAGGTTAATGAAAGGAACTTGCTATACCACAGGATACATATCTTCCAATGGTCTACAATGGATGTAGCTGTAGGTCCTCTCTATTTAGATAATTATAACTACAGCTTGACCAATATAGCTGAAACTGACTGGATTGTGTACAAGGAAGATGGCTTAAGTGGGGTCGGAACTCATGCGAAACTTGAACTGCCCGCTTGCAATGTCGGTACCGTTCGAGAAGTAGTAGTAATAGTGAGTGTAAGAAAGTTTCTATCGCCGAGTGTACTAGGCTTGTGAGGTTAATCTTTCAATTCAATTCGGCATGTTTGCACATTTCGAGATTCAGCTGAGTTAGTAGATCTGTACTAGTTAGATTGGTTTTGAAATATATTATAACTTTCTTATAGTACGAGATAAGTAGCAACTCTCGTTAGAAACAACGGGAAAATTAAAATATAACATACATTGGTGAAAAGTCCGTATATAATCGATAATATCTTGTTACACTTGTCTGCCAGTTACATGAAAATTTATAAAACGTCTGTTTAGGCAAGCTAAAGAGATGCCCGGAGATAAATATTCTTCGAGTCCTCAAGCTTGAAGCAAATATTTTAATTTTTCTTCATAAATTCTGGCAAGAGCTATCATTGTAAGTGGGAAACACAATACAGCAAACAATGCAAATCCAATCATTTGCTTCGAAAAATGCGTAATATTCTAGATCTCGACTTATGCGGATTCAACGATATTTATTTTAGTTAATCGTTTTCACAGAATTTTTGTAAACATAAAATTAAACTAATTTTGTGGTTTGCAAAGCTCTAGAGATTAAAGCAGTAACTTTAAGTAAATTTTCAACAGGAACCGCGTTTTGCTTTAATTCATTTGCCAAGTTCAATTGGTCAGATCTGTTAGGTAGGCGAAATGCAAACCTTTCGTTGTAGATTTATGTTCATGATTCCATATATTTTGCAAGCCTTAACCTAGTTTTCCATTTTTTAATATGGATACTTGGTTAATATCAGCCGAATTGCTATTGCAAATTTAAGAATCCTCAATGAAGGTGGTACTGCAACCCACTTCTATTAATGTGTAATTCGTGAAGGTGTAGGTCCCTCTATCTAGACTATATCTTTAAATTAAATGGAAATGAAAAGCCTAATAGGCTTAAAGTGTTAAATTTAAAATGGCTCACTACTTGCTGTGAGGTTACATATATCTAAATATTACTGTATTATATAATATAGCAAATTTCACACTTGGGACGTAGTGATATAAAATATTTTTGAAAAGAAAATTAATTGATATTGTTTAGTTAAGTTTTGTATTCTAGAAACAATTGTCTAATGTTTTTTTATTTGTTTCAGGTAACGTTGATCTTACAATTACGATGCTTACAAACAACGTGCCAATAAGTCTGTAAGTAAAACAATAATAACTTGGTCAGTATTGCGGAGAAGTTTTCTATTTTTATATTGGCAAATTCTCTCAGAAAATAAAAATCCAAGGGAATCCTAAACCGACGTAGAATTTACATCGACAAACCATCTATTCATTTTCTTGTCCTTACGGAGCTGAGGCTGGTCTACCTGAACGCGGGAAAGCGAACTGCAGCCACTGTAAAAGGCAATACGTTTAGTATACGTCCGAATAATTCGTTGGGGGGTGTTCCCAACGTTCTGATTGTTTAAAAATCGGACAAAGACATTGATGCAATAATAATAATTCGTATGTTCATGGTTGATGACATGATGTCAGAGTTCTTAGGTCGTGCTAGCACCTCTGACTTGACCTAACGACTGCCACAGAAGTGGTAGCCGGATCCAATGGCTTAACGTGCCCTCCGAGTTGCAGTTGTTTGTTCCATTCATTCCAGTAGTGTCTAGAGCCTGCGTTGGCGATTGTTTAAATGGCTCTTTATTACAACTTGTGTATGTTGTTTGCTAGTTGAAGAAAATAATATGATAATTTTAGCTAATTTTGAGCCGTTTTAGTAAGTAGCCCCTGAACTTCGATATTCAAACCACATACTTATTTTTTTGCAAATAATATCCACTCCAAATTAATTTATCTTTCGGGTTTCCACTCGCGTGACGAATGCAAACGCGAGGCAGCAAAGATACCAACGGGCGTATAAATTAATACCATTATCTGGGCAAGGAAAAATCCAAATGAGCCGTAACATCGGTGGCAGTTACATAACGACGTCGGCGTCACCGTTGCAAAGGAGAAAGGTTTGGCGGGCGTAGCGTAGTAAAACGATATGTCTCGTCACGCGCGCCTTTGATTTGCATGTCGCTAAACTAGACCAATTACAAGAAGACTCTATCTGTCCGTCTCTTTGAGAGGCGCCGCGACTTTTATTTATACATTTTCATTGTGGATCGTTAACGCAAAGCGAAGGCGGACTTTATGTCTTGGCGGTCGTCGAGCTGTCTCCTCTTCAAAGCACATCCGAGAGGCGTTATTATTAATTATTCCGTTGATACTTCTGTGTGCGAAACTGCCATCGCCCGCATCCGAACACGTTACTCGTTTTGTGCGGTTTTGCTGGTGTGTGGCACAGATCTTGCGTTTTAAGACTTTATTTCGGCATTATCCCGAACACAAACGAAATTTTGTGCACTTTATGTATGAGAAACGTTTCAGATTAAATCGCGCTATGGCTGCTTTATGGTTGTAGAATGCAAAACGTTAACGATTTATTCGTTAACGACATTTTTAAGCTTAATTAATTGTATGTTGAAAGACACGAATCCAAAATTATTTATCAATAATTGAGAAATGTTTAAGTTTTCGTTTAATTGCTTTGTAATAGTAGTTGGAGACCGCATAGTCTAGTGGGTACAGCCATGGGTTGCGACGCAAAATGTCTCGAGAATTGGTAAAACATCTAGTTGGTTTTTTCAAAGGGAATTTCAGTCTCTAGGTCGACTCAGCCTTAAATGAATACCTAGCGGTAACACCTTGGGGTAATAAAAGGCGGCTGAAGCGTGGTGCTGCCTACACACCTTCCCCTTAATGCGGACCAGCTTTAGCAAAAGTAGCAGCTGTACCCGTTACTCTTCCAAAAGGCGCCACGACGCTGTAAAAGGAGACTATTATTATTATATTAAGAGTAGAATACTACTAATAAAAAAAACCGTAGCGTCTCCAGATTGGGCGGCTACAAACAGCGACTGATCCAGAGTATGGGCGGTGGAACCGAAGGTCGTCGGAGATCATGGCGTTAGGTTTTAGAACCTTGATGCATATAAAACAGGAAGGGGAAAGGAGACACTAACACCATTGGATACGGGGGGGGGGGGCGGATTCTGCGTGGGACTCCAAGATCCTAGTTTATAATGACCCAGAAGAGAAGAAGAAGAAACCGAATCAAAATAAAGAAGAGAAGAACAATAACTGTTGGTACCTGGAACGTTAGAGGAATCAGCAAAAAGAGAAACATCAGGGTGCTCACGGAGACCAAGAAGAAAGGGAGTGGAATTCAAGAGATGGGACCATATATTCACGTATATAGTGGAGAAGACGAAGAGAAACGGGCAAAGCGAGGAGTGTCCATTGTGATCAAAAGAAAGTACATAAAGCTAATAAAAAGTTTGGAACCAATAGCTGAAAGAAATTTAGAAATACATAAACATAGAGTGACAATTGTTGGCATATATGCTCCCAATGAAGATGAAGGAGTAACAGGAAAAGGCGAATTCTATGACAAAATGGATGACTTGATAAACGAACATGGAAAGAAAAGAGAACTGCTCCTAATAGGGGATTTCAACAGAAAAGTGGTAGGACCTTTTGGAGATGAGGGGAAAAATGATAACGGAGAGTAAATCATAAATATGTGCGAAGTCCACCAACTAAAGGTCACAAATATACTTTACGAGAAGAAGCAAGAAACAGACAATCCATAATCGATTACGTCATTGCTCGGCAAGATTCTATAATAAAAATCGAAAATGTAAGAGCGTATGGAAGGCCAACACGTGGAACAGATCACTACTTAGTGGAAGCCAAGATAGTGTTTCCGCAAGTACACATAAACACTATACCCACCCAGGAGAAGACAGAAAGACAAGACGAAAAGAGATACAATCTAAGGAGTTTGGAACATCCAATTGCATATTACCTATACCAAAACAGACTAGACCAGAAACTAAAGGAAAATATAGAGATGACAAGTATAGAGATATACGAACACATCAAAGAATGCATCCAAAAAGCAACATATGAGGCATTAGGGTATGAACCTAGAAAGAAAAGAAACTAATGTACTGGGAAGACTAGGAGATCGAAGAGGAAATACAAATCAAACAAGAATTATATAAAAGGTGGTTAAGCCCAAAGAAGGAAAGAGATAACGCAGCATATAAAGAACGACAAAGACTAGCTAAATCAGTTGGGAATCGAAATATAGGGAGGTGGAGACGTACATTGGAGGAAAAAGATCAAGTGACATCTGGAGGAAAAAGATCGAGTGACATCTGGAGACCCATAAAGATATTAAATTCTCCACTAAATGAAAAGATAAAGATCCATCTTATTACCGAAAAACAGTGGCAACGACACTATAAGGAATTACTAACAGAAGAGTGTCCACTATTTCAACTTAAAAAACAAGACCCCACAAATTATATGAAAATAGAAATATCACAAAGCACAGTAGAAGAAACTGTAAAGACATTGAAAAATAGGAAGGACCTGGACCAGGGGGAATCTCAAACGAATTGATTAAAAGTGGAACGGAGAAGATGTTCAAACTTCTGCCAAGGTTAATAAATCAAGGTATAAATGGAGACTAAATTCCAATGGAATGAAAAATAGTTTGGATATCCCCTATACACAAAAAAGGGAGAAAGATATATGCGGCAATTATACAGGCAGGAATTGTGATCTTAAATAGTTTTAATAAAATATACAGCAGAATCATAAGAAATCTAGGCGAAGAATAGTACAAAGATAGAGAATCGAAAGAACAAAGCGGTTTCAGAGCTGGGAGGTCCTTTGCACATTATCCCATGTAATACTACAGAAACAGACTACGGGAAGAGAATTACACCTGGTAATGATAGACAATGTTCTAATACAGATGGGAACTAATATAGGGGAAAGTAGAACAAGCTCTGGTTAGAGCCGTAATAACTGATAAGCTTGTACGTAGGATAGATAGTCAAAGTCAAGAATGAAGCGGAATGAACACAAGCATTTAGAGTAACGAAGGACTTGAGACAGGGATGTCCGTTGTCGCCAACGTTATTTAAAGTTGATGTAGATAAAGCCCTGAGAGAATGGAAAGGGAAATGCAGCGGAATGGGAATGCCTATAGGAGACACAACAATATATACCCTACAATTCGCAGACGAGCAAGTAGTAATAGCTCAGGAAAAAGATGACGTAGAGTATATGACCAGGAATACGGAAAATGGGGTTTAACATTAAACATTTACAAGGCAAAA
>JABXWE010025725.1:0-14869 GCA_014611495.1 Limonius californicus
TGCAATTTTGAAATGTTTTAAATCATCTGTAGATTGAAAAGATAGTTATTTGAAATTTCATTGGTACATTTTAATTTTGGATATGCGTGAAGGTACCAAATTTGTTCAATTTTGGAAATTAGTTGGTTATTAGCTATTCAAGCAGAAGTACGTATTTTCGTAATTTTGCATTTTATGTCATTAAGGGTTAAATTTGTTCACCTGAATATTTGGAGGTTATATTTTATTAAAGTTTTCAAGTGTAAATAATATTTATTTAATTTCTAAAGCTGATGAGTATTATGTGTTTATTTAAAATAAAAATAAAACTTACCTGAAGTGCAAAGTTAGATTGAGTTATTTCTTTCAACATTCTAAAAACCTAAAGTAAATAAAATTAAAAGTGATTTATTTACTTCATTATAAGGAAAAGTTAACTTACCTGTAATAAGTAATGAGAGTATTATAAAAGTGTAAAGTGTAATCAGGAAACTTCACAACACTTTACTTAAAAAGTAAATGATTTGCCAGCGGTCGAGGTCATGGATGCCGCTTGACGAAAATAGAAGTGAGTAATGCTGATTTAGGCGGGAATTTTCTGTCAGTTGCAGTTATAAGAAATTCAGATGTACACTGGGAGGCAACATTTTGGATTACAGATAAGTCTCAATTTAAAGTTTATATGTATGTATTTATTTATTATAATATTTATATAACTATCTGTAGCGAGGTCACGAACTGAAACCCTGAGATGTTTATTGTGTTAATATGCTGGGATATTTTAATATGTGTTATTGGCGTAACCAACGTAAAGATTTAATTTTTTGAGCTAGCCGAGGTAAATCAAATTTATTTGAGTATAATAATTTATTTATTAAGAACTTTCACAGCAATATATAAATATATACAGGGTGTTAATGTTGAACTTGCAGTGACAAACTTCTAGGCTTAAAGTATACATGAAAAAAAAACATTTTTTGTTAATAAATGTATGGTCAAAAGTGTTTCCTTTCAGGGATAGAGCTTCTCAAAGATTCTTTACGAAGCGCCTAAATGTAGGCAACTCAATTTACTACCTACTATTTGTTCCCATAACGACGTAAATTAGTACAGGGTAAATAAAGTCCTCTTTCCCACTTTTCAAATTCAAATTAAATTTGCACTTTATTTATCCTGTATTAATTTACGTCGTTATGGAAACAAATAGTAGGCAGTAAATTGAGTTGCCTACATTTAGGCGTTTCTTAAAGAATCTTTGAGAAGCTCTATCCCTGAAAGGAAACACATTTGACCATATATTTATCAACAAAAAATGTTTGTTTTCATGTATACTTCAAGCCCTAGTAGTACCTGCAATTTATTAATGCGCTGTATATATATAAGGTTAAATTAGTTTAAAGTTAGATTAGCTTAGGTTAATATAGTTACAAGTTGAGTACACTCACGTTGGTTAAGAATTAATAGTGTTACATGTGTTACCTCACATTAGTATTTTGCTGGTTAGGTTCTGTCATATTTATTTAGGGTAAAGTGAACTGCAGATGATTATTTCTTCCAAAAGAAAATTAGTAGTTTAGTTACGTAGAATAGTATTTACATATGAATTGTATTTTAAAATTTATATTATTTGGTTAGTAGAACTGATAAGTACAATAAGCACAACACAGCAATGGTAAAAACTGTAAATAAGAAAATTGAAATGGACATTCTGATACTACGCTTCCATTGTCAATTTCCTTAAACAATCAAACGTATTATTTCAGTAAAATGAAGGTTTCTCGTAAGCTTAAGATTTAAAAATATATTGTAATTAATTAACTTTTTGTGTTTCAGATTATTTAACGAATATCCATCTTAACTGAAAACATATAAATAGACACCGGTGAAGGTGAAGGGCCCTGCATTGTTTCCACTTGCTGGGAGTTGGATATTAGCGAAAATTTCGCTGCAGTAATTGGATTGGCTTAAAAACCCGACGCCATATTTTAATTAAGGTTTACTTTGAGTGTTTGGCGTGCACTAAAGAGTAAATCAGATAAGTTCGGATTCAGCAGCCGCGCCGTTTATTAAAATTTGAGCAAAGGGGTCGTTTAACGATAAAGTTAAAAATTTGATGGTGATCGTAATAAAACGATGGTAATCTAAGGGCAGGAGGCTGTTTAGTATTCCGGTGAGCTAGGGTACGGCCGAGTCCGGTCATCGACGGACTCTCCGGACGCCCATCAAGCGCTTCTTGTTATATGGCGGGTGATGAGGCCCCGCCAAGCTCAATCGTGCGTGCCCCACGCTGGCCCCATCCTGATGTGACCGCAGAATTCGGAATCTAAATATAAATTGCTATCAGCACCACTCGCGGTAGTGTTTACTACTCAAATATTTGTGCTTTTATGCCGATCAGGATCCGGAGCCCTCTCGAGAGATGCACTTTGCATGTTCCGAAACGGATCGACTTGCCCGGTCTCGCCCGGACTCATCGGGCTTTATGCAGATGCTAATGTAGTCTCATCCAGATCCAAATTATTATTTCGGAGTTTTAATGGCTTTTACCTCTTTTTTAGAGTTTTTAGGGTCCCTCATAAAAGGAAGATTAAAAGAGTTCTGAAGAAGTGGGTGTTATCGAATTCCTAACTGGATTACCGGAATTATTCTCGACGTTATCTGCGATTGTTGCGCGAATTCCGGAGCTTGATTACGCCCAGCTTTTACAAGTTTACTTTTGTATCTGCTGAAAGTAATTGTACCGTGAAATAATGTCTAAATTTGCATGACAGGCGCAAGCGTTTGTATAACTGTATAGTTACTTATAATTTAATTCCAATATGACGCTGCCTCTATGTTTAATTTAGCTTATTATATCGTCATGTTTGTTTTACACTCGAGTCCTCGCCATTCACTGATGAGATTTGCAAGCTTCGCTATGCAGCTTCTCCTCAACAGTAGAGACAAATATAACCAGTTTGAGGACTTCATCCATCCCGCCCCGGCCGCCGCTCTCCCGGGGACCAGATTCGAAAAGAATAGAAAATTTGCGAACTTTTCTCGCTAAACTGCCTTCATTGTGTTTCGGCTTTTACCTTGATTATGTCTCATTGTTATGTTGTTGGATTATTACCTCTTTGAAGCTTTTTCCTGGGCATTTATTTTTATTCCGGATTTCATTGTTAACCGGCCGGAGAGCTATGCCTAACAGCTAGCGATTCCGAAGCTTAATTGTCCGGAATTTACCTCCAGTGATTAAACTTTAACAAAACTAGGAAGGTATTCTTGTACTCTCTCGTATTTACGAGGAAAAACTTTCCCGGTGAATTAATGCTGGATTGCCGGGGCGCTTTTGTTTCAAAACTCATTACCAGAACTGCAGTTTACAGCACGAAAAAGCTCGCGAGTAAAAATTATAATATTGCACTTAGTGCTTACGCTTAGCTGGTTTCATTTACCCGGGAAAATAAACAGTTCTTCAAATGAGCTAAAAAAACTTGGGGACTGGAGAAATTCCCAACTTTGAGCACATCGCAGACGGAAAGCGACTATTACGCCCACTTCGTCGTGTGCAATTGTGCAATTATAACGGAAACAGGTAAATATGGCGCGGTGATTATTGAGTTTTAGATATGCAAGCCGGAAACTATGGGCCAAATTTGCGAGTCTCGTTAGCTGTGCTGTGTACTTGAGGTAGAGCGGCAGAACAACTCGTAGAAAGCTGATTGTTTAGAAAATTAATTACTGGCATAAGTGGATCAGACACTGTCATTCTACCTTTACATACGTTGACCTAATTAGTTACATCCCCTGCTAACCTAACGAACCTCCCTACTAACTTTTTGGTGCGATATATTAATTCCGTTACCTGCCCTTTCTCCATCTTTTTGGTATCCCAAACCCAGCACTAATAAAAACAATGTAGTTTAGTAATGTATCAAAACAGTACCTACTGTTTTCGGACCAATACGAAAATTGGGTTATACACTATATGATTGTATTCCTTTCACGCGACAGCGTGTAACGTGCGACTCCCTACGCCTAGTTATTTTCTATTTAATTTTCAAGATAGCATTTTGGATTGCATACTTTATGCTTTTGAGTAATTCAATTTTGACCTTGTTTGAATTTCGTTTCATCCATTCGTATATTTCCGGTTTAGGAAATGGCGATTTGATATTTCCGCGTGGCATTTATTTTATTTCGAATTCTCATACAAAGTGCACGTGTTCTTGGATTTTTTTTAGAAGTCCTTCTAAGGCTTGGGAAGTTTTCCAAATTAATTTTCAAGACCGCAATTGTGGAATTTTAGATATCGATAGTAGTGATACGAATTCCAGGGAGTTATCCCGATTTTTGTGCTAATCTCTTTGAAAAAGTTCTTTTCGCCAGCTTTACATTTTTTGGTAAGCACCTAAACCCTATTGTTTTATTTCTAAGTAATTCCAATTTATTTAGGCGAATACGATACGGCCGAAGTTATCCATCGGCAATTAAAATAAAGGAGACTCTGGAGATATTTCGATGCGATTGGAGTTTATCTTCCGCATGCAGAATACAACTGACGCAGCGCAGCATTACAAGTGTGTACATTCCGATTATATTTAATTCTTAAATACATTTTTGGTTGTATGAGGGAGATTTGGAAAACTGTACATTACTGAATTCAGAAAAAAATGGTGGTTTCAAAAATGTGAAATTGACCCCTAGTGCTACATAAAAAAAAACAAGTTAGCCTTGGATCTCAAAAACAAATGATAATATAAAGTTGTAAAAATTACAGATAATAGAACTTAACTGCTTATAGTCTTATGCCAAATCTTAAAGAATTCTCCTAAACCATTTCCAAGATATTTGACCGTTTCCATACATTTTAGCGACCCTGTATATATATTGTTGTGTTACACCCAATAAAATAACTAAATTCTATTTAAATATAAAGCATTGAAGCTATGTGTAGCTTTCCTGTATGAAAGTGAGTCGTTTACACACACAGATTTCAAACGAGGTCTTTCGTTGTTCTTTCGGATGTGCCTTCGGGAAGTAATAATGTGGGATTTGCAGGTTTTTTGGTTCATCCTTTAGAATTTTAGCTTTGGATCTTCTTTTTAGACGTTGTTAATAAGCCTTGCTACGATTTTTCTTAAATTTTAAACTGTAATTTAAAAGAATATTAGGATTTGTGTTTACGATTTGACAGTTCAGATTAATTTTGTGACTTTTAGTACACTTATGTGTTTGTTTGGTCTTATATTGTATTGAATCCTTTTGTATTGGCATAAGAGGCAACTTTGCATCGTATTTTCATTAGCAATAAAGATGTATTTATTTGTTTATTTGCATAAAACTTGATTTTCTTCGACAAAAATAGAAATTGTTTGAAATACTTATTATTTATGTTTAAAAACAGCTATTTGACTATGTATAAAGTTAGTACAGGTGATTTAGTTGATTTTCATCGTGTTTCCCATAGCAACAATGTTGTATTTGTTTAAATATTTATGCCTTAAGCTAATTTTGACAATTTTGACAATGCTTCTGTAAATTGTGATTTGAATTGTATTCCTAAGGGAATTTTTGTGTTAAATGCAGTTAAGTAATAAGACAGGGCATCTTTTGGTGTATGATTTGTTAGAAACAACGTTGTATTTATCAATTTATTCATGAAAGTTTGTTATTTGACCTTGAAAGTTTCAAATTTATATAATTTCCTCTTGTTTATGTATTTTAATCTGGATAAAATGTTTTATAAACAATGTTAGGATGTGTGTAGAATAGTTTAAGTGTGTTTAAGTTGCATATTAATGTTTAATTATTTGATTATTGTAATTTATTTGTTTGTGTTTAATTTTGTTAGGTTAGATATGTTTTTTAGTGTGTCATGTTTGCGTCTTTACTTGTAGATTTCGAATATATTTTTGGTTTTTCCCTAACATGATGCAGTCAAAAGTTATTTAGAAATTAAGTTTTTATGTCAATTTTGAATAATAATCAAGCTCGATCCTTATTGGTCGAAATTTTCTGATGACATTTCCAGCTTGATTAGATTTTGTCGAAATTTATGTAGATTTGTTGTGTTTCCATAGTAACGATAGTTTTTTTTTAAAAGGTAGAAAAGGAAATTTTCCGACGAGGAGCATCACTTGCTACTATCACTTGCTACTGACTTGAAAATTTTTAACGCTGAACCGTTGTTAGTTTTATATCTGAAAATCTGTATATGAGGTTATGTGTTTGTTTACCTGTCAAAGTTAAATAAATGTTTTAAAAGTTTAAAAGTGCTTTACTCATCAGTGCTAAGAATAATTATTATTAACAAATATAAGTGCTACGTATTAATAATCAACAACAATTATAAGTGCTATAAAATATTTTTCTTTAATCAACGAAGAGGGAAAATTAAGAATTATCTGATCTGCGACTATAAATGTCTGAAAAGTGTCTTCACTTACCAAATAGTTTTTGAGACATCCAGTGCTACGACTAATTTGAATAACCATTAAAGTGCTTCGATTTTAAAGGTATATTATTTTCGACGTTAAACCAAGCATCTACGATTTAAAGAATTGGATGTTTACTTGCAACGTAACCTACAATGAACAGTGCTATAATTATATGGAATACTTCGACATAAATATTATAAAAGGTAAAAGCCAGTTAATTACCTGGAAGTTGTGCAAACTTGTGTGATCCAGTGATATTTTGGGAGGCCAAATTGAAGACAACAGACACAGAATTTACCAGAATTTCGAACAACGAGTTGGGAACAAGATAGCAGTGAAAGAAATACGAGGTTCAGGGGCAACAAGATCTACGCACGCACTTATGAAGATATGTCACCAAAGAAAATAAGGTTAGTCAGTCGTTTAAAAAGAAGTTTTGAGGTAGTTAATTTTAGATTTGTATTTGTTCTAAATTACATGCTTATTTTCAGTAAAGTATTTGCAAAGGTTTTCTTGTGTATTCAAAATTTAAATTATTCTGTTATAAATCAAAATTTCAACTTCAATAATAAATTATTTAGCTGTTTTCCGTTTGTTTCCATCAGAACGATTGAATGTTTGCAACCCCATTTTATTACAACCGTTAATTTAATTAACCCTGAGATTTATGTGTTGAATTTGTATTTCATTTCTTTACTAAATTCATGCTATTTTATTTTAAAGAGTCTCGATCTAGATTTGTGTTGTGTAAAGGGTACATTCTAATACATTGTTGTCATCATTTTATTAACGTATTTAGAAGCATAAGTATACAGGTGTGCATTATTTTATTTGGTGGCATCATAACATTATTCTTGTGCAACCCAACGCATAGGGGGCTTTACACAGCAATATATATATATATATATATATATATATATATACCATACAAAACGTTGTTCGCAGGTCCAGCTAGTTGTTATTAATGTTGGTTAAACTAAAACAAATCAACGTTCCATGAGTATTCTAATTTATTAAGAGCTATTCCTATTAATATTAATATTTGTGTTCAAAATTAAATGGTATATACATTTCAAATTTTGCACCTTATTCTGAAAGAGAATTAAACAATAATGTAAATTTGAATGGCATAGTTCCCAAAATAGAATCACTTTTCCTAAGTTACACTTATAAACCGTTAAATATGTTTCGTTGAGTAAAAATGGTTTAATGCCATTTTAATACATAAATTCGTTATTCAACCCCCACAGTTGTGAATAAACTAATGTGTAGGTAAATCGCAATTGTATCTTTTTAAGGCTGTAGAAAACATACTGCACTTACAGAACAGTCAAAAATATATGAAAGTAGCAAAAGTATATGAACTACATAAAATATTGAGTTTTGAATACTGAAAAATGAAACTGAAAAGTATCTTGGCATAGAACGCAATTTATGACTGTGCTAAATAAATGTATTCAAATACTTGTAATTGTATTAAGTACCAAGGATTTTCAAAATTGAACATTTTGGAAGCTAGTAGAAACCTTAACATGTTTTCTTAATTCATTTTAGATTTTAGAAATTAAACTGAAAATATAACCATAAAACGCCGCTTTAGAAAAACTTAAAGTTTTTGAAATAGCAAGAATTAAACCGAATCAACTACGAAACCTTGCAACTTAGAAAAGTCAAAATATTCCTTCTACGCCATACAATTAAAAATCTACTGAACATTTTTTAATCTCAAGTAATGCAATTTTTTTGTTTCAACGAAATTAAGAAATCATAATAATAAAAATACATCAACTAACGACAAGATGTACTTAACAAAAAATCTACGTGTTGCGAATCGAGTTCTACTGGACAAAATGAATTTCAAATACCTGAAAGACGCTACTTTAAATTTTACAAATTGTGAAGATCAAATACCTACCTCTGCAAAAACCTGAAGATGTTAAGTTTTATTGAACTATAAATATAAACAAACTAAACAATGGCAATTTCCAATTCTGCTAAGGGTTTCTAGAAGATTGATTGAAAATAATACGAAAATACAAATTAATTTCGAAAACCAGCAGAAGAATTATAATGTTTTTGCAATCGTTGAAAAACTCTCAACTGTATTATTCTGGCTTTGAAAATATTATTGGAACAATTTTGTTAAACAACCACTACTGTTAATTTATGCCTTAAAATCCACTTTCGATTCTTTAAAATGTGAAACTTTAATATTATTAAGGGCTTAAACTATGCATTTCAATTTAGATTAAAGCTATTTTGCGTACCCTATTCAGGACAATTTTCTTTAAACCACTATCATTAATAATTCATTTCCTAAAATACACTGCTCAAAATAAAATAGTGATTACTGTTTTCACTACGGCATTGGCGCTCTACGAGAATTGTTCGATAACTACGTGGCCTAACACAGAGATGGCGCGAATTCAGAGGAATCTTCTTTGCCATTCTGTAGAACTATCCTTTATTAGATTAAATATGACAGTACAGAGCGATCTGACAATTAGTCTGTTTTTGACAGTACGCCAAAATGAACGTCTCGCGTGATTTGGTAAACAATGGAAAAAACTGAGTTGAGAGCAGTGATAAAGTACTTTCATTTGAAAGGATTAACACCAACCGAAATCAAAGCAGAGCTGGATTGAACACTATTGGAATCCGCTCCTTCGTTTTCAATGGTTAAAAACTGTGTTGCCGAATTTAAGCGTGGTCATGTGAGCACAAATGATGAACCCCGTAGTGGACGTCCAAAAACTGCTACTCCCCCTGATATGATTGAAAAAGTCCACCGTATCGTATTGGATAACCGTCGAGCAAAAGTGCGCGAGATAGCAGACGTAGTGGGTATCTCAAATGACAGTATGCACAGAATTGTAACTGAAGAATTGGAAATGAAAAAATACTCGGCGCGTTGGGTGCCGCGGTTGCTCACATTGGAGCAAAAACTGAATCGTTTGAGTGTTTCTCGCGACCTTTTGGCAAGTTTGCGCCACAATCCGAGGGATTTTTTGCGCCGTTTCATAACCTTCGATGAAACCTGGGTCCACCATTATACTCCCGAAACCAAAAAACACTCCAAACAATGGACACATAAACGTTGTCCGCCACCAAAGAAAGCAAAAACGGGTTTGTCAGCAGTAAAGGTTATGGCAACCGTGTTTTGGGATTCTCATGGAATTATCTTGGTCGACTACTTAGAAAAGGGGAAAAAATAAATGGTGAGTATTATGCCAATTTGTTGCAACAACTTAGCGACAAAATCAAAGAGAAACGGCCTCATTTGGTAAAGAAGAAAGTGCTTTTCCATCAAGATAACGCACCTGTCCACAAGTCTGCGATTGCAATGGCCAAAATTCATGAATCGGGATTTGAATTAGTGCCCCATTCGCCCTATTACCCAGATTTGGTTCCCAGCGATTATCATCTGTTTCCAAACCTGAAAAAATGGTTCGGCGGTAAGAGATTTCCGTCTAATTTCGAGGAAATCGCTGCTGTAAATAGCTATTTCGAGGACTTGGATTCATCGACCTACAATGAACGCATTGCTAATTTGGAATATCGTTGGAATAAGTGTGTTGAGCGAGCAGCAGACTATATTGAAAAATAAAATGTTTTTTGTCGAAAAAAACTTGCGTTTTCTTTGTTAGGCCACGTACCTAGTTGTCGAACCATCGTCGTACTGTTTACAGATGAATCAAGATACACTATTTCGAGATGTGGTTGTCGTAGCAGCGTCTGGACACAACCTGGAGACGGCCTGGAGAACATTATTTACCTCCTACAATGGTAGAAATTAAATGTTTTGGAGGTGGTATTGTAGTTTGGCGCGGCATTACAATGGAAAGTAAAAACGATCTGATTATCGTTTGAAATAGTAGGCTGAGGGTATAGGGGAACAACTATACATAGTACTGATAGATTTCAAACAAGCCTACGATTCGGTAAATCGGAAAGAGCTGTTCAATGCAATGGAAGAACTAGGAGTGCCAAGAAAATTGATAAACTTAACAAAAATGACACTAAAAGATACAAAAAATGAAGTTAAATTTAATGGCCGGATTTCTGAAAGTTTCCAAACGGACACAGGGCTAAAGCAAGCAAACCCATTGTCAACAGACGAGAGTTAACCCAAATATGCCAGAAGTTTATAACAGCAGCAGAAACAGTAAACCTGAAAATGAATGAGAGCAAATCCAAATTTATGGAACTAGGGCCAACAGAAAAACAAGAACAAAAGGGCGACCTGATAATAGAAATGGGAACAACGAACAGAATAATTGAAATACTGAATGTTTAATTAATTATTCATTTTGCATGTAGTATAAACCCCAGAATTTCTATTCATGAATGACAACGCTCGCCCTTATGATGAAAATGTAGTCAACGATTACTTTTGTGATCAAGAAATTCGAACCCTGGACTGGCCCGATTGTAGCCGGGATGTAAATCCCATGAAGGATCTGTGGGATTAATTAGGGAGAGCTATCCTCCAAACCCACCAAGGACTGGAAATCACCCTTCTGCAAAAATGGCATCGTAATCATCAAGAAGGTATACGAAGACTTATTCGTACCATGCCATGACGTTGCAGTACTGGTTTAAGGCCCAAGGGGGCAACACATCATACAAAAATGTACAATATATTTGTAAATTTTTATGTTGTGAAAAAATAAAAATTTTGCTAACACAATAGCCGCTTTGATTTTTGACATTTTTCAGACTACATGCAACAAGTGTTCATTTCTTTACGAAATCGTATTATCATGTAATGGCATGTTTAAGCTATATCTATTTCGATTTTCAAAATTAAACACCAATCCGAAACAAAACTGCTGTAGTTATAGGAAATGATTCCTAGTTTATTTTGAGTAATGTAATTTATCAACGCTATTACAATGCTGATTTATATCAATGTTATTTTTAGCATTATATTCAGTACAATTTCTTGATAAAATATGAGCAAATTGTTTCGGTTAAGGCGTTTCGAACCTATAGAAAATATGTATAAATGTAAATTTTCGCTCCCTATTATATCCTTTATTGCGTACAGTGTAAAAAACAACTTCCTAGGTATTAAATATATATTTTAGAATGGCTTATTTATTATTTTTTAAAGAAACTACTAATCAGAACGAATTCAGATAGTTTTTTAATATTAATAGCCAGCATTCAGTCTCGAGTTTAACTCTAGGACATTACAATATCTACTTCATTAAATATTTGTAACCCATTGCAACTTTTTGATTTATTTTTCTCTGAAAAATTATTTGTGGAACATTGCCAACCTTTGCTGCAACGCATATTATTGGTATAATATTATGCTAAACCTAATTTTACTCTCTAGTCAACAATCTTTCGGGACATTCGAATTCCCTATAGTGAACATATAACTGAATTTATTTGAGCGTGAACATTGACGTTGGAAATAGCTACGATTGGAAAATTGTAAACTACGATATCAATTCAGCAGCAATCATTAACACGATAAACGCAACAACAACGTTGGGTTCTATATCGGATATGATCATTTCTAGGGTTATATGACGACCGTTAAAATTGCAATACGATTTCCACCGATTTCCTCGTTTATTCTAACAAGCGGTCCGAAAGTTATTAGATAAAAAGCGCACATTACTGAAATTTTATCACAACCGTATCAATTCTTAAACAAAGGTGCGATCCCGCAAGGTATTGAAATAAAAAAAGCCGCATTTCCCTTTGAAATATCTTACATGGTTTCATTTCAAACTTTTCTGTCTTTCGTTCGCTTTGTTCGATTCTTCTTGTAGCACTGCCGCTTTGTCTAAGACGTGGGATCAAAAGGATATTTTTCAAGATCTCCGCCCTCTTGTGTCTTCGTTTAATTTCAAATTCGAGTTGACCTAAATGTAAGTGCCTTCGAAGGATTAATGTTCTCGGGCCTTTGTTCTTTCAGAATTAGGAATTTCAGTTGATGAAGTATCTTTGTTGAAAGGTTTTCGGTTTTAGGGCCAACCGTTCTTGTATTTTTGTTTCCTAAATGGGTTAAGTTCAAAACGAAAATATAGTTGGAGTTGCTGTTTTAAAATTTTTATACAAAACATTCAACAGAATCTATAAAATAATCCCGGTGTGTTTCCGCAGGAATTTTCGATCATCTGCAGCATTTTTTTATTGGAGCGGTAGAGTGCAAAGCTCAGTCAATAGCACTTTTCCAATTCTTCACGCCATGTATAATTCATAGGGCGCCAATATTGAATAGACGGATGACGAGCGGATGACTTCGGATGTATGAAATCAATGACGTTCTTTAAACCACGCCAAACTAAGTGTAAATACCTAATATAGGAGGTCCCTGATTTACGCCCTTATCGCAGACTTTATCATGCAAGAAATTGTCACGAGCCAATTGGGAAACGCATTATTTTGTTTTATGATAATGGCTTGGCTCCAAAATCCGATTCGCAGGGTTCAAAGTTCCCACTGGTGCTATGGAATGGGAATATATCGCACATATAATCCCGAAAATAACAAAATATTTATGTAAAGGCCTGAAATTAGGGCAAATATAGCTAGCTGGTTAGTGATGTGTTTAGTTAGTTGAGAGAAAAATTGCGTTTGTACCACGAAACCTATTTGCGATTCAGTTGTTTTGTAGCGTATATTAAATTAAATTATTTGTTTGTTTTAGGGTTATAAATAAATATTTATCTTACATAGATTTTTTTAAACATAAAATATATAATAAAGCAAAAATGCACACTAGTAGAGTGTTGTTTGTATTCAAAATATCAATTTTCATAGAAATTATACAAGATGCTCCTGTATAGCCAGAAAATTAAATCATTTTTTTATTTTTAGATCCCAATGATAAACAGATAGGTTTCTTAAACCAGAAGCAATATGTTTAAAACCAAATATACCCAAAATTTGAGTACCAGTAAAAACAATTATGCCAGAAAAAATCATTTACCGGACAAACTTTACCCACGTACAGCTGGTGTTATTTATCTACTAAATTACCCAGTATTTGTTTCGGTATCGTTATAGAATAGTCAAAGTGTCAAAGTTTTTTACATCAATTCACTAAAATGTAAATAACTTCTTTGTTTCTTGTCGGATTTTGATAAACTTTGTTGTTTCAGAAAGTTTACACTCCAAGCTTAATTTTTAATTTGTATTGTACAAATGACTGAAAAGTGGATGAATTTTAAAATCCAGAAGTGAAAAATTGGGTTCAAAAATGTGTAAATTAGGGTATACATATTTTGAAAACGAGATCGTTAACCTGAGTTATTTTTTGCAGGTTCTAAAGTAGTTCTGTTTTCCAAAAAAAGGTTTCTATTTTTGTTCGGTTATTTAATATTGGAAGAGTTATGTAACAGAGTTTTACAATTTATACATTTTTATACCACACACTTCTGGGTCAGATTTTATACACTTCTCACATACAACTGTATATGACTAGGAATGAAGCTTGAACTGTTAGCTTTCCAAAACAACGAAGTTTATCAAAATTAGACAAGAAACAAAAACGTTATTTACATTTCAGTTAATTGATGTGAAATAACGTTGAAGCCATATTTCCGTAACGCTGCCGAATTGGAAAAAAATTACTAGGCGATTTATGGGATAAATAACCTCAACTATATATGGTTAAAGTTTCTCGCATATGTTTAGAATCACTATGTATTTCCATAAATTTAACATACGTGATATTAATCAGAACCATTTTAAGATTATTAATTTGGAAAAATTATTTAAACGAATCTCTGTTACCATTTACATCGTTTCATCGCCTTGGTGATGATCCTCTTAGACGCTGGCTATATTAAAAAATATATATGTGTATATACATACATATATGTTGCTGTGATATTTACCGTGTATGATTTATTTTTACTACGTAATGCTTCGATCATGTTGAAAGGATATTGTTTTTGCTGTTAATAATCCAGATTATGACTAAAGGTAAGATTAATTAGCTTAATTGTAATTTAAATCATGCTATGTAAAAGGTTATTGCTATACTATTTCATAAATGTAAACATTATAACATAAAAAGGTATATTCCGAGCTTTCGTAGTTCTACGATGTACTCTGTGCAGTGTTGGAACGGTGTTTTCAGTGGAAATTTGTGAGTGAACAGTTGTGAGGACGTACATTTTCCATTTTCCATTTTTCCATTATGAATTGAGGTGTCCAAAGTAATGTTGGGGCCCTGTAAATTTAATATTTTTAATATTGTCATATAAACATTATAAAATTGCTTATGTTACGGTTAAGTTAAGATTTATTATTATTATTAGTAGTTCATGTCCTATAAAAGGAAGGTTTTGGTGTACATTTATTTAGGTATATAACTGTTTAAAATAAGAAATTTTGAGTTTGTATAAAAATCTTATATTTGGAGGTTAGATTTTATTTTTGATTATTACTATGTGAATAACAGATTTCGGTAATGTTAATGTTTATATTTGAGTTTAATG
>JABXWE010025726.1:0-10562 GCA_014611495.1 Limonius californicus
CAACGGACATTTTCCTGGAAAATGGATTGGTAGGCGGGGGGCCTGTGGAATGGCCGGCTCAGTCCCCAGATTTAACCCCCTTAGATTTTTTTCTATGGGGATATCTGAAATCAAAAGTGTACAGAACCCGTCCAGAAACAATTGAAGAACTGGACAGAAGTTTGCAGAAATATCACTCCAGAAACTTATGAAAATGTAAGGCAGGAATTTCATAACCGACTTTTTATGTGCCAAGAAGTGAATGGTGAACATTTTGAACACTTAAGTTAATTTCTTTTTGCTGTAATTCTTAGTTTTTTTAAATAGACTTCTTTATCTTCAAACATTTGTAATTTTGTGCTGGCTGAATATTTTTAGACGCAGAATTAAAAGACCTTTCAAATGAGGTGTCACTCGACCCCCCTTTCTATTTAAAATAAAAATTCAAAATGGCGCCCAGCCGCCATTTTAAATGATAGAAAATTTAATCATGGGCTAAAAAATAATATTTAACTTCCCATTAAAGCACACCAAATTTTGTGGTTAAATATCAAGTCGTTCAAAAATTAGTTGGGGGGGGGGTTACTTTATAGACACAGTGTAGTATTATTTCCACATTACTGTTTTTATTTATTATTATATTGTTCATTTTAACAATATAATTGTTTCGTTTAAAATTAAGCGACAATATAACAAATATCGATACATTCCAGATATATCCCTGTATTGCATTGCATAAGGTAGGTTCTAATCTGCTTCTCTTCGAGTATGATTATACACCGTTAGTTAACGTATTTATTTAGTTAATATTGAAATTCAGTTTTTTTATTTCACATCCTTGACGGTCGTCCATGGAATTTCATTCTATTAACATGCTGTTTTTACGTATCTTAGCTTGCTGTTTATTATCTATTCACTCCACGCGTTCGTTACGTTGTTTCCTCTCTTCTTTCATGCATTATACTGTGCGTTGTGCTTCATATCTTCTTATTTAACTATTCCTCTGCCTATCTCTTCCTTGGTGTAAATGCTTATTTTGTAAGAATGTGTAATTTATAATCTGTTGATTGCAGTTTGGCTTAGTTCTTCAAAATTCATATTTATTAATAAGTAAATATTCGATTATAAATAAAATCTGGTGAACTCGTTAATAAGTGTTATCTATTTATTTATTAATTAATAAATAATTACCTTTTTCTCTTTCGATTTAATAATGATGGAACTGATGTGCGAAATATATTACAAAAAATATAAACATGCTTTTCTAAACCCAGGTTGCTTCTTGGTCACAGTTCAGATTTTCATTTTCTTAGTTGAAATGGAACAGCATCATGATCTATCTGAATTAGAGGTTTGGGGAGCGATAGATCAATTGGCAGGTGGACAAACACAGCACGCTTTTTCCCAAGTTTTTGCGGCAAGCCAAAGTGTATTTTCTCGACTTTGGAATAAGTTTTTGGAAACTGGAGATGTTTGACGTAGACAAGAAGGTTGACCAGGATTAACAACAGCGTTGTTACAACACTAAGAGATGATCGTTGCCGATCGCAACTTGCAAAAAATCGAACTCTTATACAACCCAGCTTTGAGGTAAGTTTGCCACTGCTAATACCAACATAAACAATAAGAAATCGTTTTCATTATGGTGGTCTATATGCTCGAAGGACGAATAATCTCACATAATGTGGACAGACGAGCATAGAAATCGGCGCCGTTATGACGGGATGAATGTTCTTTTCTAACGAGTATTTGCAGCCAGATAATAGACCTGTTTTAATTTGGCGGGAACGCGAAATAATCTGCAATTTGTCCAGGAACAGCCATAATAAGTATTGGAAGGCTTACACATTTTTATTTGATTCAGAATAACTCTCTTCGTGGCAAAAGTTATCTGGATGAGATTCTGCGACCCACCGACGATGTGATGGCATGAGCCAAAATAAGTGTTGGAAGTCTTACAAATCTTTATTTCATTCAGAATAACTCTCTTACTGGCCAAAGTTATGTGGATGAGATTCCGCGACCCATCGATGATTTGATGGTATGGGCCGAAATAAGTATTGGAGGTCTTACAAATTTTTAATTCATTCAGAATAATAAACTTCTTACTGACCAAAGTTACGTGGATGAGATTCTGCGACCCATTGATGGTGTGATGGTATGGGCCGAAATAAGTATTGCAGATCTTACAAATCTTTATTTCATTCAGAATAACTTTCTTACTGACCACAGTTATGTGCATGAGATTCTGCGACCCATCGACGATGTGATGGCATGGGCCGAAATAAGTACTGGAGGTCATGCAAATCTTTATTTCATTCAGAATAACTCTCTTGCTGGCCAAAGTTATCTGGATGAGATTCTGCGACCCATCTACGGTGTGATGGTATGGGCCTATAAGTATTGGAGGTCATACAAATCTTTATTTCATTTAGAATGACTCTCTTACTGGAAAACCTTATCTGGATGAGATTCTGCGACTCATCGACGACGTGATGGTATGGACCAGGATAAGTATCGGAGGTCATACAAATCTTTATTTCATTCAGAATAACTACCTCACTGACCAAATTTATATAGATGAAATTCTGCGACCCATCGACGGTGTGATGGTATAGGGCGAAATAAGTATTGAAGGTCTTACAAATCTTTATTTAATTCAGAATAACTCTCTACTGCCCAAAGTTATATAGATGAAATTCTGAGACCCATCGACGGTCTGATGGTATGGGCCGAAATAAGTATTGGAATCCATACAAATCTTTATTTCATTCAGAATAACTCTCTTACTGACCAAAGTTATATAAATGAAATTCTGCGATCTACCGACGGTGTGATGGTATGGGCCGAAATACGTACTGGATGTCTTACAAATCTTGATTTCATTCAGAACAACTCTCTTCCTGGCCAAAGTGATTTGGATGCGATTCTGCGACCCATCGACGGTGCGATGGTATGGGCCGAAATAAGTACTGGAGGTCATGCAAATCTTTATTTCATTCAGAATAACTCTCTTGTTGGCCAAAGTTATCTGGATGAGATTCTGCAACCCATCGACGGTGTGATGGTATGGGCCTGGAAAAGTATTGGAGGTCATACAAATCTTTGTTTGTTTTTTTGTTTTTTATTTTTTATTTAACGTCGGCCTATTTCTGCTACTATGGCTAACCATCGACGCCAGGGAGCGATCCTACCACACCTGGAAATTTAGCCTGTTTGAGGGTTCTTTTGACGTGCCCAACAACACTTGGACACGGGGCCTACGATTTTACTTGCTATCCGAGAACAAGGGCCGTTTTAGCGTTTTTTATCGCTCAGAAAAAAACCACCGACCTCGGCGTCCGGATTCGACCCCGGGACAGCTGCGTGAAAGGCATACGGCCAACCTATCCGAGCTACCGGCGCCGGTACAAATCTTTATTTCATTTAGAATGACTCTCTTACTGACAAACGTTATCTGGATGAGATTCTGTGACTTATCGACGGTGTGATGATATGGACCAGGATAACTATTGGAGGTCGTACAAATCTTTATTTCATTCAGAATAACTCTCTTACTTGCCAAAGTTATATAGATGAAATTCTGCGGCCCATCGACGATGTGATGGTATGGACCAGGATAAGTATTGGAGCTCATACAAATTTTTATTTCATTCAGAATAACTCTCTTCCTGGCCAAAGTTATCTGGATGAGATTCTGCGAACCATCCAGCAAACATCGTGGACAACTGGTTTAGCGAAATGAGAAACGATAGAATGGACCAGCCACCAAAGCCCCTTGTGGTAATCCGATCGAGCATGCATGGGATTCATTGGGAACACGTGTTGTTGCATGAAATATGCCACCACATACACTTCCGGAACTCCAAAGTTGTTCTTAGAGAGGAATGGGATACTATTCCACAAGAACTCTGTGGTTAGTAAGTTGACTCAATTCATGCCAACAAAATGTCAAGCCTTTGTAACTGTTCGTGGAGATCGTAGGAAGTATTAACTTTTTTATAACCACTATAACATAACAAAATGAAATGATTACATATTTTTGTATTTATTCGTACACATTAGCTTTGTAATTTATACCTTACAGCAACGATGACGTTAGAACTTGCACAAACACGTTTAAATACGACAAAAGCTTTCGGTTTCTTGTTTCCCCGTGTACTGTGTCCATATTTTACTTCCTCGGGAAACGCTGTATATAAACATTTTTATAAATGTACAGTTGCATAAATATACATTTCCTAAATAAAAGGGTTTGACTGCCTGTGGGAGGTACATATACATGTATAGTCAACACAGCTGCTAATAATGAATTTGTTCAACTCAAGAGCTATTAAAACTTAATTCCCTGTTAATATGTGCATATTTGTATTTCATTAGATAGTTTGTAGTACAATGGTTAGCAGAAATATTAGCTTCGGGCTGGTAATTTTGTTTAACTATTTTCCACGAAGCATGAAGGCGAAACTTACACCCCATAGAAATTAGTTATCTGAGCGCAAACAGAAGAAAGGTATAATATACAAAATAAATTGATATTCTGCGGTTAATAAAGTATACTAAAATATTGATTTAGCAGCAAGCTGGAACTAAAATATTTAGCGCGAATCTATTGACATGTTTACATCACATTTGCGTCATCCAACATAATCACATATTAATGTATTTTCTATTACATAATTAAATTTTAATAAAATGGCCATAGTGTCCATGAAAACAAAATTTCGTTTGTTATAAAATGAAGCCTTTGAGGTAGCAAATCAGAGCGTGTGCGGAGGTTTTTGTTAGTACGGCTTGTAAAATCAGTACCTATAATGTTTATGTGTCGGCTTTGTAATACATAATTCATGTTGTAATAACCCTGCACAAGCGCGATCACGTAGCGAAAGCCTTTTGTCAATGCTCGTATTAGATATTTATCGCTGCTACCTATCGCTGTATTCTGTTTTCGAAATTTAATTAACAGGGCGGAGGGAACTAGGCGAAAAACGTCATTTTACTACTTTAATACTTAAACGCCTTAATGAAATTACTGCAAGCGGGCAGAACGGGAATATATAATAACAGTTAAATTTGTACCTAGTACTTTGTTACATAAATTATAAATTAATTTTGGTCGCAACGTTGTGGAAGTTAGCAAGATGTTTTCGCTCGTCTAGTGCACCATGTGCGTTGCGTTCACGCGAGCTATTAAGCAGAGTTCACGACTGTGCCCCCTCCGGGGATTTAGAGACATTCACTAAAGTGCTACGTATAGTATAATTACTGTTTAATTAGTAAGAGAAGTTTTTACGGGAAATTTAAAGTCTCTCCGGCATTTTCAACCGGAGGTTAGACCAAGAATTATAAATAAAATATAAACTCAACGCACCGGCAGCTCGTGGCAATTTAGTAGGAGAGCGTGACACCACCTTAAATGGAATAAAACTTACTATTTATTAATTAATAGTTCGATTAATTGAATCCGTACGTCTTTCCTTCCGATTTATAAGATAGTGAGCATATAACTTTTTTTATTATTATTTTATTATCTGTACTTTTAATGAATTATTTATACAGAGTGTCCCGTAAGTAAAGATAAAATGTCTCCTCGTGTACTTCACCGGTGTATAAATACTAAACACAAAAAAACTAAAATATTTATTTTTCTTGGGCTGGTTTCTTTACACGAGCTTCTTGAAGTCAAATTTGAATACTGCATATCTTTAACAACAAAGCTTAAACCAATAGACATTATCAGTGTAAATAAGTTCTTCATCAATAAACTTAGATATTAACAATAAAAATGAGTTCTGCAGAAGTTAAAATTGCAAATTTTTGATCCTAAGATTTTGTTGAAAACACATCATTTAGATACCGCATCAAGGCAAATATAAACAAGGCTGATTGTAGTTTCTATTTAATTTGACACTGTTGTTCCAATTTTACATTTGTCAGACACATATTTCTGTTCTTTTTGCACATTCCGTTTCACTTGCATTAATGGAATACACATCTGCTTAGTACACTGACATGATTTAGATTTTTGGAGAGGTTGGTAGTAATTATAATGCAGCGACTATATGCTGAACGCTATCCAAATTGAAGACATCCAAACCACACGGTTATTAAACAAACCGATCAATGACTACTGGTCGTTCATTTATGGTAAGTGAGCCTAATATTGAAAAAAATGTGTTAGATTTATTTGAATGAGAGACTACGAGGAGCGTATGTCGTTCTCGGATTGTAGACATACCAAAGTCGACAGTAAATATTACACGACAATGGATGATATCCTTTTCGAAAAACCAAAATGCAACACAGGTTTATAATACTGTGAATAGCTATTAAATAAACAACAGGAAAATCATGCGAGGTTTATTAACAATGTTTTGTGGACATATGAAGCGACATTTATGGATTTTACAATTCTGTTGCAGGTAATTAACAGGCCATTGGCCTATACACAGAAGAAGAAGAAGAAGACAATACCCATAATAATCATATATGGGTAGATGAGGATCCTCACGCATCTCATGTTCGAAGCCATCAATATCGGTACGGTTAATGTTGGGGCAGATATAGTAAATAATCATTTAATTGGTCCTCTTATTTTTCCAAATCGTCTTGATGCTAAAAATTTCCTTAATTTCTTAAATGATGATTTTCAAATACTACTGAAAAATGTTCCATTCATAATTAAACCAAATATGTGGTACCAACAAGATGGTGTTCCAGTCTATTATGGAATCATAGTGCAGAGTGGCTTCAAAATTATTTTTCAGATCGGTGGATTGGTCATGGGGGTGCTATATCTTGGCCGCCAAGATCACCTGATCTAACACATTTAAATTTTTATTTATGGGGTTATTTAAAGGATTTGCTATATCACACAGTAGTAAAAAATTGTATCAACCAAGCGGCTGTAACTTTAAATATACTCTAACGAGTACAAAATGTCATACTGTTAGTGGAGGATATTTTGAACGGTTCGATTCATTTACAGGTAATTTTATATGCTGATTTGTTTCTGTGCGTTATTTTGATTCTTTTTAGTAATTTGGGATTAGGTACTGAAAATGATTAATTGATTATTCAACTGTGGAAATTGGGGATACTACAAACAAAAATGCAGCGGTAACTGTACCTCATGGTAGTGTGGCAGTAAGTTGTTTAGTAGTTTATTTATGTTGTCAAAAGCGTCGACTGGCCTAGATGAAAATAATTATGTAATAATATTTTTCAATAGTTTTCCACAGGAACTGCAAACATGCATATTACACAATTGCAAAGTTTACACTTCTTTTTGTGCTGCGTGTGAAGAAACTCAGTATGCCTTATGAAATTAATTTTTGCATTGGTGTCCTAAACGTATTAGTCAAAATAGTTTCAACTTCTAAGTGACTTCAACATCAGAAAAGTTCCCCAACTAATATTGCTGGCTTTTATATTTAATCTCTTTTCTAGGCATTCCGTTGTTCATTGTTGTGGTCGCACGTAAGGCCACAGGAAATACTGAATTATACTTTCGCCTCCTTGTGCTATGTGCGTTTCTAAGACCATCGATCCTCAACGCTAAAAGTAAGCTATTTGTTTCTGAAAAAGGTAAAATATATCTATAAACACTTTTTGATTTTCTAGAGAGAGTTGTGCCAGTAGGGCCTTCATAACGAGCCGCCACTGAGTCAACCTGGTCCATAGAAATCAAAAACACCCACGCGGTAAGCTAATTAAGAAGCTGCTTTCACTGAACCCCTTTTAAATTATATTTCCTTTTATTTAAGATTATCTTCTGGCTTCAAAAATATAATTGCATTTTAAGTACTGTTTCCGTAGACTTGATAAGCCGTAAATAAATATATACTTCTAAATAAGAATAATATTTAAATTTAATTGTAAAATAATATATGTTAGAAGTTAATGAAAACATTCTTATTCTTTTTAAAATGTCTTCTTTTCAAAGGGTAATTCCTAAACACAAGGTTCTTAACTGCAATGAGTTTATTAAAGACATTATTTTATCATATTTCGGTTATACAAGCAACCATTTTTGATGGTTTTTACACTTTATAGAATTAAATATGGCGCTTTAGAAGCTCTTGTTTCCCAGTTTGGTTTACCAGATTCAGAATCCGGTTGTTTCATCTGCTATCCTGTATCTCTTCAAGAATATTGATCCACTGTGATAAAACCACGCATCTTCAGCCAGTTTTGTAATTTTGATACTAAGTAATGTCAACAGATGTGACGTCCGTCTGTTTTCCCACATTTGAACATAGGTTAGATTTATCCCAGTACTTCGTAAATCTTACGCCACCTTTCGGTTATCCCAAGTGTTGTCACCGCTTTTAAGTGCTCTGAACGGCAGGCACGGTTTAAAAACGGACCGGACACGATTTCTAAGAAATGGGCCGAGAGAAGGGAAACCGGCACCGGTTGGCTTTGGACAAAGTACCTATTGTTTTTGTTAAATTACCGTTTGCCGTTTTCTCTAGTAATTAAAAGTCGACGATTTAGTCGGATAATGCGTACATAGGAAAAATATAGGGGGAATACCGCGTGGTTTCCATTTTGTGAGTTATGGATCAAATTAATCCTGTTATTTTTTTAATATTCCCGTGAAGATCTATCGTTCTAGTAAGAACTCTGTACCACCGATTTTGGGCGTTAAAAACACTTAGGTTCATCTGTATTTTTCTTATGTTTCTGATTAAACAACTTGGTGCGATGTTGCATCACACAATAAAATATTCTACGAATCGGCGCCAATAGCCAGTGACATCAGCTTGGTTGTCCCTTTCCCTTGTCTTCTCTTTTCGTGGGGGCACCGACTGAACGTAAGTCAATCTGTCTTCTGCTTTCCTCTGCGCTGACACTATATTAAGGAGAAAACTATCCATATTATTAACTAGTAGTGAAAATTTTAAGCAGTGATTATTTGTTTATCAAGTGTTTCGATTTATGAGACGTAAACGAAGTTATATTATCAAGAGAACTTTTGTTGCCGATTGTTTAATTAATTGTAGTAATTAATATGCATTTCTGTTGTAAACTCGGTTGATACTGACCACACAGTTCTATTCCTTTTATTTAGATCTGATCGTAAACGCCTTAGTCAATGGCGAATTTGCGAAAAAATGCGGACGTCTGGAGGTCATTAGTTATATATATATATATATATATATATTGCTATGTATTTAATAATTAAATAAATAAATAAATTATTACAAAATTAATCTTGAGTTGGGCGCCCAATTTGAGTGTTCTGTCTCAAATTAAATAACATAAATTACTATCATAGCATCTAAATAAACTCATTATCTCAGGGAATTTCATCGTGGCTCTACCGGTTAGATAAATAATTATAATATGAAAATTGTTCATAATCTTTTAAATGTAAACTTAAATTTAAACTTATCTTTTTCTTATTGCGTCACTCTGGCCATGATCTAGACACCACTCGTTGTAATTTCTGCAACACCTGCATATTTATACCGCTTGCACGTCTCGTTGTATCGGCCGGAACTAGTTGAAATTAACGATGACAGCTTCCAGTACGCAAAATTCCAAGTTTGCGAAACAAAACCACTGGATTACTATAATGGTTCAGTTAAGTGTTCCAATTTGATAAGGTAAGTTCTTTTATTCTTATTACACTGCAGGATTATTATATTTTATAAGTGAATAAAAATTTTAATTTTTTATTTATTTTTCTCTTTCGGAAAATTCCACAAAGAAGCACACTTCAATTAAATTATGATTTGGTAAATTCTTTTGTCATTAAGCACTATCGTTCAATTAAAACACAAATTCTGATAACACTTTATATTCACAAACTTTTCAAACTTTTGTCAACAAAGTTACATAACCTATCATAACTTTTTATACAAAATTAAATTGTGCACTCATTGAAATTGCGTGCATTCAGTTCGATGATCAAAATGGAACTTATTTCAAGTTTTCTTGCCAGAAACCTCTACAGAAACTAACAAAATCACATCGTTTCTTAGCGACGTCTAAAAAAACAAGGACCGAATTTGAAACAAAAGCAAGTAAATGCTCTAGAACATTCTATAATTAAAATTAAAACAATTAATATTAAGCTTATAAATAAACCTATCGAAAAACTAATTTCATAATTAAAATCCCTGAATTTTTTAACAAATTTTGATACCCCACTTGCCATATTTGAAATGACAAAACTTTACACATAAAAGAAAATTGTTACTATATGCAACATTAACATCAAAATACAACAAAATTAACCAAAACACAATCCTTAGATTATACTACATGTTTTGTAACACATTATCGTCCCATTAAACAAATATATTCAAAATAAATGACCACATTCTAAATCTTAACCTATAAACTTTAGAATTTCTATTCAAACACAAATATCATTAAATAAACAACATAAATCAACAAAGAAACCTAATAAAAACCTTCCTATAGATAGTATGAAACTTATTTGGCTAATATAAAACATATAGTAACAAAATTATATATAATTCAAGGATAAACTTAAATTAACTGCTATCTTTGAGTTTTAGGGCTTTGGTACAGTCCAAAAAGACCCCCATCATCAACCACAACAAGTA
>JABXWE010025728.1:0-32615 GCA_014611495.1 Limonius californicus
AGGTACAAAGCAGAGCGTTCCCCGGAAAATAGTTTTGAGCGTGTTAGCCGCGCTTGTGGTGCGGAAGGAAAATTTGATACCATCGTTAAAATAATGAAATTAAAATTATGCACTGAATTACATGCGAATTTCTTTCTGTGTTTATCTTGGAGGTTGGGTGAGCACGTGCCCTTGTGCCCTTTAGTACAAGCCGCCACTGAATAGGAATGGAAGAAGTAAAGCAGAAGGTCGAAGATAGGAAAGCATGGAACAAGATAAGCCATCAAATAGAATGAAGACCGGACAGGGACTGCTCCCCCCAAATTAAAAAAGGATCTAGAAAGCTTCTTTTGGGAAGCGGCGAAACCCCTTCATGAGGTGTTAGCCATTAATTCATTCATTCACTGGTACTTCTTTAAGCTGTAATAATCGAACTATGTCAATTAGTAGAATCCGGTCAAATGCTTTTTCAAGGTCGATAAAGCACAGTATATGCTGTTCTGTTAAATTCTATGTCCTTTCCTACTATTTGCTGGATTACGAAAATAGCGTCGATACAGGTCCTTCCCATTCTAAATCCCTGCTGTTCGTCTTGTAGGTATATGATTTCATTGAGTTTATCCGTTATAATTCTTGTTGTTAATTGGAGGGTAGTATCTAGTAGTGTTATGCTTCTATAGTTCCATGGATGCCCTTTTTTAAATATGGGTAGGTATATAATTGTTCCCGTTCTCCAGTCGTCTGGGATTTCCTGGCGCTGCATAATTTTTCCTGTTATTTTGTTATTTCTTGAAGTACCTAATCTATATTCTCTGTATTTCAGCATTTCATTTGTTATTTGATTTTTTCCGGGGGATTTTCTATTTTTAAAAGGAATAGCAGCTTTCCTCACTTCGTCTATGTTTATTTCTATGTCCTCATTTACTGTTTGTTGTGGTATTTCTAGATATTGAGTTTTATTTACTGTTTGGGATTTAAACAGGTTTTTGAAGTAATTTGTGCATTCTTCAGAGCTTATGCTTTGTAATTGTATATACTCTTTCAGTTCTATTCTCGTGTTACGTATCACTCTCCAGATCTGTTCCTGCGACCTGTAGAAGTCGCTTTCAAGAGTTTTAGAAAAGCGTTCCCAATAATAATCTTTTTTTATATTCGAGGATTGATCACTATGGGAGAGTAGATCAACAACCCCCCTTATGGGGTAGGCCCTTGCCCAACAATTGGGATGTTGCAAGCTAATAAAGAAAAGAAAGATCTTAGGAAAGCTTGTTGCCTCTTTTTGGCTATTTGTTTTATTTCTGGTGTGTACCATGGCTTGTTTTTATTAGTCTTGTTGCTATTTGTAGTTTCAGTCCCGCTCATTATTATGTTATTTTTCTCCAGGCATCATTTACGGTGTCGTCGGCTCGTATGGGCTTTTCTATTAATTTTTGTGTTAGTCTTTTTCTATATAGCTCTCTAACGCTTTCTATTTCTAATAATACTATCTTTAGTTTTTCTTCTTTATTATTCGATTCTTTGTTGTTTGCTGCAATATGTTAGTAAATATTTTATATGCAATACACAAAATTAGGGATATATATGTATCTTGACAGTTACCACAGTTAATGATAATCCCCTTTTTTATAAATTTGACATGAAATTGTTTCAGCAAGCAAGATTAGCTCATGCATCTTTTTGGCTAGTAAATCTTCGCTGTATTTTATTAATTTGATTGAAATGCCATCAATTCCCGATGCTTTATCATTTTTCATGTTTTGTATAGCAGCTACTGCTGCTTCTAGTGTGGGTTCTTTAACCTCCGGTTATACAGTATATCTTCTTGCATTTTAGGGTCTTAAGTTTAGTTAATAATTAGTTCTTGAGTTATGTTTTTTCCTACTTTATTCTTAGGCCTATATAAGACACGGCACAGAATTCATGTTCTAAAACCTACAGAATTTTGTACAAAGTCGGCGTTTTTAGTGTTTATTAGCAATCACAGAGGGCAAAGAAGAATACGCTTACCATGTCTTTACCCCATCTGCCGACCCTCCACGCACTTTTTCTTAGCTCGCTTGCGTTCTTTATTGCTGCAGCTTGTTTGCTTTGTCGTGCGTTCATGTAAAATAAATAAATAAAAGCGCTACCATAGAGCAATGAAGATAATTGCTCTATGGCGCTACGAACTTATGCATTACCCTAATATTATAAGGTCCTGTTAGAAATCTACTTTATCGACTGTCACATGACTATTTTGATAGTTTTCTCACAGATGTCACGTAATTTGCACCTATTTGCGCATGCTTACAGACTGTTCCGTGTAATACGTGTTAACAGAATTTTGTTCAAAATTTTGTACAAAATTCTGTGCCGTGTCATACAGACCTTACACATTGATGGTCTGAAATGGTAATCTTGTTTGGTAGCTCTAATTATGTTATATATTCTATTGACTTATTTCATTCTTCATACTTGTTCTACTTCTTCAATTTGCTTATCGAAGAATTACTTTTTCTTTCTTATCTTCAAGTTTTTAGCCTCTCTTTTTCATATTCTTTTATTCAAATCCTGTTTACTCTCTGTATCAGTTTTCCCGTTGGTTCATTTCTTTTATGTATTATTTCCACATATTCTTTATCCCATCGCCATCATACTGTTACTGGTGTATTTCCTACGTAACCTCACAGTTTTACCATTTCTGGTTATATTTCACCGTTCCCAGCACTATCATCATCATCATCATCATAATCTGATATGGAGCTGACTCGAGGGTCGATCCTGGATACGCCAGGCCCACCCCATGCCAGTAAGGTGGGTAGGAATGTACGGGATAGGGTGGGATCGGGTAGGGCATTGCACAACGTTAGTATGTCTGCAATGCATACCGCACGACACCGCTGCTGCAACACCGGGTAGTTAGTAAGCTACGCATCAATGGGGATTTTGAATACGTAGCCGAGACCGTTATGCGATTATGCATTTGGGCCTAATAACTTTGGTATCAAAGTTTCACATTGTTCTTATTGCACATCTATCTATTGTTCTAAGGTTACTGTGTAACGCCTAGTCGAACAGACGGCGACAATTCTGTTATCCTATATAGAAGCAATACAACCGTAAATACCATTTACGATGCAAGGTCCAGGTATCAAGGACAAGGGTCGACCAGCTACAGTCGAAGAAGGCGAGGTTGGATAAGCCTAGGCGCCACCTGTTTAAAATATCCTTCGTCCTTGAAATATAACACGAGGTAAACAGGAACCTTCCTGGAGTTCAAACTTACCTTGCTTCGGTAATTGCTCAATTTATCCCCAAGTAAATTATGTTAACCCAAGACACAATAAAACACAACAATAAATTATCAAATTTCAATTTATCTAAAGATTCGCAATTCAATCTTTGTAACACAACCAATTGAAATTAAAATATGAATCCAATAACGATATATTTATATAACAGTATTTAACCAATCATGGCTAACAGTACCTTCCGGTAAACAAATAAAAAAGCAAGATTCTTAATATACCGGGAACGCAATAATGCGAAATGGTATCCAGACTACGAAGCATTTATTTCGCTTCCAATCTTAATGACATTCACGATCAACCCGCTAAGTATATTTAGATTCCTCGAGGCCTCGCGAATTAAATACCCAGATATATAATTACCGATATAATGGTAATGGTATCGTCTCTCTATTAATCAAGATTTAAACCTCCCCACTATTCCCCCTTTCTAACTGAGTTTCAAACAATAAAAGAAAATTATAATTATAAAATTTCAACGAAAATTATCACCAATATTTATAAAATACCAAGTCAATTGGGGTTAAACATTCACTAATTAAAGTGTACTTAGTCTTGTTACCAGTTTAAATATACAACTACAAGTTTTACTATGATTTCTTGCTATTAAACTAAAATTTTTTCGGAATCCCTCGTATCCTCGAAATTATATGTGAAAATTGAATGTTAAAAGAATTGACACACCTGTGATCTCGTATCTCGATTTACACCTGTTGTACTCATTCGCTGCACTGCAGATAATTTCGCTTGTCTCGAACCCACAGGATCTCTTCGATTTTTCACAAATGACTGTTAATTCTGTCAATTCTAACCCCCGTCAATTTCGCCTAAATAATTTCAATAGTCTTAGAAATGAAACAAGAGAAATTTGGATTTTCTATGCTTACCAAAAGATGTTAACTGGCGAAAAGAACTCTCTCAAACGAATTGCACACAAATTGGAATCAACTCCCGGAACTCACATCAACTATCGATGCCTAAGAACTTCCCAAATGTGTCTTGAAAATTTAAATCGGAAAACTTTCCAAGTCTTAAAACGACTTCTAAATTAACTCAAAACACATGCACCTTCTATGAGAACTCGTATAGTTATGTTTTAAAGGGAAACCCCAAAAATTCACCATTTCCTGAACCGGAAATACACGAGTAAATGACACGAAACTTCCACAAGGCCAAAACTGAATTAGTCAAAAATTTATATATGCAATCCAAAATGCTGTATTGAAAATTTAAATGCCAAACAACCAGGCGTAAGAAATCGCACGTTACAACTGATTGCACATCTTTTAGTTTTCAAATAACTAATATTTACCTAGTCCCAAACGTATTGAAACTGTCCGTTATGCGATTTTGCATTTGACCCTAATAAACTTTGGTATCAAAGTTTCACATTGTTCGTATCTCTTATCTATCTATTGTTTTAAGGTAACAGATTGCTCCTATCTTAGTTTCCTAATAACTAATTAACTATTTAATATTTAATGCACTGATTACCACTGTTTTACCACTTAATTGGAAGTTCGATTCTGGATTGTACTTCCTTCGTATCCCTAACCTTCCCCTCTGCAGTTGACCGCTAGATATCCATCGTTCTCTTTCCCACTGGTACTTGTTTCGTTCCTTCTCCTTTGTTTTTCCTTTCCTCACCCTCTTACTGCTTCTTCTTCTTCGGTATCCTGTTCTTCTTCAGTCGATTTTTGATCGGATTATTCAATCAGTGCATATATTCTTCTAACTTCTCTTCGGATATCCTCTTTTCTTCGTGACCAGTTCTCCCTTATCTCTTTAGGTATGCCGGTGTTTTGTATGTCCCTCGCCAATGATGTATTCCATGTGTAGCATTGTCTTCCGATCTTCTAATCTTCTGTTTGCATGACATAAGCTTGCTGTAGAGGATGGTTGGCCGGTCTTCTTAGAATATGTGCCCCGTATTTACTTCTTGTTGTAGTGACATATCCGACTCCCATCACATAAACAATTTAAAACAAATCCTAGAAACGTTGTTACATGCAAAATGTTTATACCCATAAATTTTTGTACCAATATTTTTTTACGTTTGTTAAATATATATCCGACGCCCAGCACATCCAAAACTTAATACAAATTTTAATAACATTTTTACTTGCAAAATGTTTATACCTAAAAATGTTTTGTAACAATAAAATTGTTTTTTTTAAGCTAAATGGAAGTTCGGAATCTGTCACCTTTGATTGACCCTCAGGTAGAGCTGACAGCATTCCACCCCTTCCCTCCCAGATTCGCACCCATTTGCACTTTATCGTCAGTTTGATAGTCTGCAATACACTTTGTTGAAAGGCTCGCAGAGCTTTCCGCCCGCCCGTGACCATTCATAACACGTCCAGTTCCGAGCTCGGCGCACACGCCGTTTCACCGTTTCCAGCACCAAATTAAATTAATATTATATTGAAATTTAAAAAGTGCTAAACTACACATATTTTCCAGAACCTGGTGGACAGGTTATTTATAGTTAAAATTTATCATATGTTATCAAACAGATTTAACAAATTACTATTCGCTACAATGTACAATAAATACAAGCGATATATTATAAACAATTTATTAAACTCAACATTAATACAAACTTAACTGTTCTATCGAATATTTCAAATTAGCCATCTGTTTATGTTTAGTCAGCTCTTTTCCTTTCCTCAACTCTGTCAACAATGGTACAACTTGCCTTAACTTCTCCAAAGAATCCAAATATTCATTAACCAATTTATTATAACAGGTCAGTGTCTCAAAAATCTTTGAATCCTTTGAAAGCAGAAACTTCTGATAATTAGCATCAAGCAACACACAACCCCAATCAACAAGTTTGTTCTCCGATTCTGTGACATTCAGTAGTAACAATGAATGGCCATCTTCAGACATCAAATAGCAAATGTACTGAAGAAGTGAGAGCGTGCAGCTAAGATCCAATTCGGCGCGAATTTGAGGCATGAGAAGGATGTCACTGAATGAGCACATTAAAATCTTATCTAACAGCATACATCGTTCTAAGGGTTGCAAATTTGATGGAAGGGAATCGGAATTAATTGGCCGAATGTTTTTAAATAATTTTGAGTCTGCAGTTACACAAAATCGTAACAGTTTAGCTAAACAAAGTTCTGGGATATCACAAAAGTACTCTAGACAACTGGAAATTGCTTGAACATTGTTATTTTCTATAAATCCCGGTAAGATCTCTTCACAAATTGTAGCTTCAGATAACCCCTGTTTTGAAAATTCTAAAACCTTTGTTCTGATTCTGTTTGGAATACACTTTCCTGTTGTAATTGTAGTTTCCTCAGATGCTGAATTCCAATTAACCACTTCCAACTCTTCCACTATGGTTATATCTGGATCTAAATCGATTAAAGCAGCTCGATGGCTACCAACAAGTGCTGCTAATTGTTCTGTATCTAAATGAAATGGAATTACAGCTAAATTCTGACCCACACAAAGTAGTAAATTGTTCTCAGTGCGCCATAATTTAGCTCCTGATGTAAAAAGCTTCAGCGGTTGTTTTGATTGAGATACTTTAAACTGTGAATTGTACAACATTAAAGTAGCACCCTCTTGGTTTGAATCGGCCCCATACATGGCAATGTAGTGATGATTCAATGGCACCATCGTCACTGGACTCTTGCAAGATAAGGATTCCACTAAAGCAAAGACGTTTCCAGGAGGTTCTAATTGAAGAGCTGCTTCTGAATTGTCTTCAGCATCCAAGGGGTATGAATAAAGCTTGCCATCAGACCCTTAAAGTTTACAAAATTAACTTCACACTAGAAATTAGAAACAAATACTTACATAAAGTGAGCAGATGTATGCTACGCTGATTTTCGGTTTGACTTAGAACTTGGCCTACCAACTCAACATTTGGTCTTGCTAATTTGATTTTATGTACCTTCTTTTGATTTTCAGTGAAAACATTCCATGTGAAATATACCTCTTGTTTTGCTTTGAATAACAAACCAATATAAACATTATTTTTAAGAGTCACTGTTAATTCATCAACAATGACATCAGTACTATCGATTACATCCTCAAGCTCTAAATGTTTACGATTTTCTACAGCAAAATTAAGTGGAGTCACAGTTCCATTCTTGAACACCACAAATGATTTGTTGCCGCATTTGGTCAGGGTATATATTGTTTTGTCGAACTAAAAAGCAACCGCAATTATTTTGAATTTCTCTTCAAACATTTTCTTTCTTACCTTATACTTCTTTAATTTATCTACATATTCCTCATCACCTTTCCATACTCTTATGTAAACTTGATTGAATACAGCAACATACTGCTCGGCCTCAACATCATAAATAACAGGAGAACTAAATTTATCCTTCGTTCTCCAACTATGGATCTGTTTCTGATCTGAAAGCTACACTTTTTTATTGCACCACTATTTTTATAACTTGTATATTTAACTTACTCTGTATTTAATGGCAATATTTCGTCCTAAAGTCACAATGCAATGTCCCACTTCGACATCTTCAGTAACTCCTAGCAAGTTTCGTTGGTCTATAAGTGGACATAAACTGTAATATGATCCTAATTTTGCCATAATAAGTGTTACATTGGGCGATTCGTTTTAGTATTTAATATAAAGGTGAAACTTGGTATTCTACTGAACACACGTTTTGTTGAACAAAGAACGAAGTAGAATCATAACCTTAAAAACACAACATCACTAGACTACGTCGATTTACATGAACTACATCGACTATGTGACCGCGCGATATTAACAATTATTGAAGTTACACAAGTCGTTAAATATTGGAAATAAATTGTGTAGATCATCTTCTACTAAATTATACTAAATATACATATGCAATATATATTTTTAATATTTAATTATAAGAACACTTTAAGTCTTAAGACGCATGACTTGATTTAGGTTTTTCTCCAGTTTTCACTGTCCATAGTCATACGGTTTTCTATTCCGTTATTCTTATCTACAAATATATACCTGACAAGCTAATTAGAGCTTGAGTTTCCATTGTAGATTATTTCGTAGCAAATTATAACAGACCACTACTCTTTAGAGGTATTAAAACAATAAAAGTAAGCATTAGTAATAGCAAAAATTAACATTCAATTCAGATTAATGAAGAAACATGCTCAGCCAAAGCAAAACAGTGTGTGTAGCCTAAAACAGATCTGTTTAAATAAGAATCAATAAGAGATCTATACAGAAATTGATTAGGAAATTACAATGGTACCATCAAAGGAAACGATTAATAAAAATGGTAAATCATTAAGAAATATAAAGCAAAGCAGCTTATGCCGTCCTAGGATGTCAGAAATATTCAAACAAAAATAAAATTAACATATGGAACAAAAAATTGCTAGTAGCAGTTCAGAAGAAAACAATGCGTACATAAAACGGCATAAAAAGAAGACAAACAAGAATATATTCGGCATAGTAGAAAATATTTGAAAGAAAACCAAAATAACAGGTGCTACGAATTTGGAACACTATTTTTAATATCCAGAATACTAAGAAAGCAACAGAGAATGTAATATTACAGAGAGTACATTTTACTTCAGTTTGATTTGATTCTGAAAGTTTAATCTATCTTATTCCATACTCATTTTCTGAAACTTTGATTGGGCCTAATATTGATCTGAGTATTTTTCTTTCCATTACTCTTAATTTTTCTTCCTCTTTCTTAGTCATTGATATCACTTCCGCCCCATACATTACTACTGGTTTTATTAGCGTGTTATAAATTCCTATTTTTGCGTTTCTTGAGATGAATTTACTTTTTAATAGTTTCTTATTCGCATAAAAAGCTCTATTTGTTGCTACTATTTTGTCTCTTATTTCTATTTCCCTATCTCCATCGCTGGATACCATAATACCCATGTATTTAAACTCTTCAACTTCTTGGTATACCTGGTTTCCTAATTTTATCTCTCCTTTTGTTGTTTTCTCCCCTACTCTTATGATTTTTGTTTTTTCCTTGCTTATTTTCAATCCTATTTTTTGTCCCTCTGTTATTAGTTCTTCCACCATTTTCGTTAATATATCTCTTCTTTTGGCCATTAACACTAGGTCATCTGCATATCCCAGTAATTGCCTTCCTCCTGCTCTTAATGTGCCTTTATTTATTTTACGAGTTATGTATTCTATGCTTATGTTAAAAAGTGCGGCTGAGAGTGCATCCCCTTGTTTTACTCCTTTATCTATTGTAAATTCGGTTGTTTCTCCTTTTTGTGTTCTTATGCTGACTAGGATTGTCTCAAGGGTCATTCTTATCAGCCTCCTTAGTTTAGCTGGTATACCTAGTTTCTTCATTACTAATATTAGTTTCTCTCTATTGATAGAGTCAAAAGCTTGCTCGAAGTCAACGAATAGCATTTCTGCATTTATTTTTTACTCCAGTGCCTTTTCTAAAGCTCGTTTTAATAAATATATCGCATCGGTTGTCGATTTTCCCTGTGTATTGGTACTGTCCAATTACATGTCTTGTCCCCTCGCGTAGCCTTCTCTGTATTATTGTTGATAGGATTTTGTACGTCGTATGTAATAGTGTTATTCCTCTATAATTCCTGCATTCTTGTTGACTTCCCTTTTTGTATATTGTTATTCTTATTATTTGTCCCATTTCGAAATCCGCTAGCATCTTTTCCTCCTTCCATATTTTTTTTATAAGTATAAATATGTATTCTGTTATTGCATCACTTCCATGTTTTATTAATTCTATTTTTATTCCGTTTTTGCCAGGTACCTTCGCATTACGACTGTTGCTTAAAATTTCCTTCACCTCTTGTAGTGTAGGTTCCTCTATCTGCACTTCCGCTGGTTCGTTTTCTATTGTTAGTTCCTCCTGTTTTCGATTTGTGCTCAATGATTCTTTAAAATGCTCCTCCCAGATTTTTTTGTATTCCTCTTCTTGCTCTGTTACTTTGCCTTGCTTGCTTTTTATTCCTGTTATTCTAGGTACATTGGGATTAAGAACCGAAGAAGGAAACCTCTGTATGGATGAGGAAGAAATGACGGAAATATGGGCAAACTACTTCGCGCAAATACTAACAGAAAATAATACCAGCGAGGAAGAAATAAAAAGACAACAAAAAGAAGAAATAAAATTGAAAACTCCATTTTATGAAGAAATAGTGAAAAAACTTAAAAGCAGCAAAAGTCCAGGTTCAGACAAAATAGTAGCGGAATTAATAAAATACGCAGACGAATCAATATGGCAAAGACTGCACCAGCTAATAAAAAAAGTATGAGAAAAAAGAGAAATGCCAAAAGAATGGACAAAAGCACTTATATACCCAATACACAAGAAAGGTAGCAGAAGTGTAGCCGCTAACTACAGACCAATTTCCTTATTTAGTGTGGCTTACAAAATTTTATCTCAATTTATAAATAGAATTTTAAAACAAGAATCGGAAAACAAGATTGGAAGATATTAGGCTGGCTTCAGAAGCGGAAAATCAGTCATAGACCAGATCTTCATACTAAATAACTAAAACAATGCCAAGAAAAATGCAGCAAAAAAAACATACCTACCTATACATGCACTCTTTGTAGATTTTAAGCAGGCATATGATCAAATAAGGAGAACGGGAATATATAAAGCCTTAAAAAATCTAGGCATAACGGAAGAAACAATAAAACTAATAGAAATGACACTAAAAGAGACAAGAAATGCAATCAAATTTAAAGCAGCACAATCTAAAGAATTCCAGAGCAACTTAGGATTGAAACAAGGGGACCCACTATCGACAACCATTTTTAATATAGTTTTGGAGGACGTATTGAGGAAAAGCAAAGTAAATTTAGAAAATAATATCATAACAGGTCCCTACCAAATCTTAGCATATGTGGACGATATAGTAGTGCTAACACGAACGAAAGAAGAACTTAAAGGAATAGTAAAAAAAATAGAAGAACAAGCAAAGTTGGCGGGACTGCAAATCAATGAAGAAAAAACAAAATACATGATATTAGGAAACAGAACGCAAGAAGAATCGCAAAATTTGACCTTCCAAGCAACAAACACCGGGAAAAAATATGTGTTCAACCTAGTGAATAGTACAGTGTACTTAGGGGCTGAGATGACAAGCAGCGGACAGCAAGGAGCAGACACAAAGAGAAGATTAACCATGGGATCGAGATGTATGGCTTCCCTAGACAAAGTATTAAACGATAAAAGTATACAAAGGGAAACAAAAATTAGGTTATATAAGACAGTGATCCGCCCGGTAGTAACTTTTGGAGCGGAAACATGGGTAATAACAAAAGAATACGAAAATAAAATAGACATCTGGGAAAGGAAAATCCTAAGAAAAATAGTAGTAGGAATAGACGAGAATAGAGAATGGAGAAGAAGGACCAACCTAGAACTGGAAGAAATATATAAGGAGCCCAAACTAACAACAATTATCAAGCAAACCAGGTTAAGATGGTTGGGGCACATAAGAAGGATGAATGAAAATGAACCGGTAAGGAAAACGATAAAAATGGAAGCAGAAGGAAGGAATAGAAGAGGGAGACCGAAAAATACATGGTGGGGAGACGTACAGCAAGACTTGAGAAACTTTAAACTTACAAACTGGGAAGAAATAGTAGAAGACAGAAAGCCGTGGAAGCACGCGGTCGAAGCCATAGGCCCGAAGCGCTGAACTATATATATTCTAGGTTTATACACTTTATTTTGCTTATTGATTTTCTGGTGTTAGTTTTCTTACTTTTCTCTCTATTTCTTCCAGTTCTCCTTCTAACCACTTCCTTTTACTACTTCTTATTATTCTATTACATTCTCTTCTTAATCTTCGCCCCTATTACTCTTTAGCCATTTTAACCTTGCCTTAACCTTTTCTTCATGTGCTCTTTCACATTTTTCATTGAACCGTTCTTTCCCTCTATCACTTTTTATTTCCTATTATTTTCCCGCCGTTTTATTTATTGATTCCTTGATATCCATCCAGTATTAGATGCCTTTATAAACGTATAGACTGGAGAGGCAGGGCAACCCTTACACAACCCAAGATTTGCCGATGATATTGTATTGTGATCATATCGAAGACAAAAGAAGAACAGAGAAATATAGTGATAGATGTACACACAGCATCAACAAGTAGGCCTAAAATAAATTTTAAGACAAAATATACGATAATGCAGAACTGGAGGAAGAAGCTGAAGCTAAGGAAATAAAGATAGAAAACGACTAAATAGACTCAAAATATGTACCCTGGGCAAACAATAACAATTGGGAAAGATAATTAAAAACTAGAAATAGACTGCAGGATAAGACAAGGTTGGGTAGCGTAATGAATATGGAAATACCCATTAGGGTGGAACATTTGCATATAGGAATATTTAAGTATTTTTTTTTTGAGTGTCCTGGGGCTAGAAAAGGTGCTAAACAGTGTGAAAATAATTATGGCACAAACAAAATAAAGAAATAGTATATTCCATTAGGAGTCTGGAAATAAGGATTTTTCCGTGCGCGCGTGACAAATTCTCGTGTGAGGCGAAGCCGAACACGGGAAGTCATGCAAGCACGGAAAAATCCATTTCCGGACGTGTAATGAACGATACTTTTTATTATACTTATCTGAAAACAACGCAAAAAAGGATAAAAAGTAAATTTAGAACATTTTATTTTCAAAGTACAAAGTGATTTTTTAAAAAGTCAGTTGCAGTAGCCTATGGATTGTCCCGTCTATATTAAGCTTTAGAATCTGACAATATGAAAATTGTAACAGCATAGCTGCCAATAATTAAATAAACTTGTAATTTACTTCCCTTAATAAATAACAAATCAGTTGCAACTAAATACTTGTTCATTTTCACATTTTGTTGGGCCAAAATTTTAACTACCTGAACTGTCACACGGTTTGACATACAGGTAAATGTCATTCAAAGCTCATTACAGCTGACTGCAGACGGAATAGCTTTTTTTCTAGGCTTGCTGTAATTGACTTTTTAAAAAATCACTTTGTAATCATAATACATCGTAATAGTACCAAACATGATTAACATTTCCATAGAAACGATATATTTATTATCGGCATTGTTTTATTTTCTGTCAGTTTAATTCATGTTAGTTTTAACTTTTTTGAGATCTCGCCATTCCTAAATATACTAATTATGTTGTTGTTGTTTTCAGAAAAGTGTTATAAATAAATAAATGTTTTTTCTTATAATTAATTTCAATTGTATTTTTTTATTTAGCGCACGGAAAAAAAACGGAGATCAGGAAAAATTTTCCGTGCGCTGTTCTGAAAATGCCACCTTTACGTCTTTGTAAAAACAGATGAAAACAAGGTGTTTTCACATAAGTATAATAAATAAAAAATCCTTCATGTTGCGCAAGCCAGGTGACGTCATAATTAAAAAATGTCTTGCGGAGTATGAAAACAATTGACATATAAGTATAACATTTTTTAGGTACTACGTTTTACAACTAAGTGATAATTTTGCACCGCTAGGCAATAATAACTATTATTTAAATTATTCGTGATTTTTTAATATTTTTATCCCATGCGTAACAAACATCACTAAAAATACAAAAATCGTATACATACTTCGCAAGAAAGTCAACAAATGCATATAAAAAACATTATTTAGTACGATATTCTGGTTTGGTTCCGAAAGACGGCATCAAAGTTCTTGATTTTAGAGTGGTTCGGGCAAAACCGTCAGACGAATCTTCTCCACAAACTGCTGCTGATGCTTTAGTAATTAACTCTACTGTTCTTTCAACTGCTTGAGTATGGCAGGGAAAGCTATAAATTTTACCTTATCAACGATGCCTTTTTTCAGAATACCTTCTATATTTAGAATTTTAAATGTTAGATGGTGGCTCAGATACTTTGACTGTGCTCCAAAAAATTAAATCGACATAATCAGAAGCCTCAAAATTAATATCAGGAATGGTAAATGTTCTAACTGTTTGTGAATCTGTCTTCATTAAAGATCTGATTTTAAGTTTTCGTCATAAGCCAATTTTCGAACAGCTGGCTTTTCATCAGACAGCATAGCGATAAGTATGTTTTCAGGGTGGCCGAAGTATCCATTCCGCTGGATGACAGGATCTACTACTTTTTTTAATTCGTCATTTAGATACCGGGACAAACTAATCATTTGAAATAGGTGTTTTGCACCATTTGTGCATAAAGTCTCTGATTAATGCTAAACCAAATTGGCGCATAAACTCGCATTATGTATGTCACTAGCGTTTTCAGATTTTCAGAGGGCTCATTTGTAGCAACATATAATCGTAATACACAATTAGCAGTAGTTAACCACCTAGCATGTGATAATTTTCCAGGATTTCTTTGAGCCAAATCTGATGGGCAATAGCTCACAGATATAGCGTGACACATTTCCAGCAAATATTTTTGATCGATGCCGAGATCAGATTGAACAAAATTCTCAGAAACAATAAATTGAATTTTAGCAAATACTACAACAGGAAGGCTGTCACAGTTATCTAACTGCTTTCCAATGGGCCCTGAAAATCCGTGGGGTCTTCTTGTTTTGCCGTCCAGGTGGTGTAATAAATGGCAAAGTGGTAATTCGTTCGCATGAAACTGACATGAGCCATTGTAATGGTCTTCCTAGTTCTTCTTCTAAAAGTCTAATGACACCGCTTTTCGTACCAGTATTTACCGCAGTTCCATCACCTCCAATTGCAGCAATTCTTGATACATGTATTTGATGTTTTTGTAGGAAGGCTGTAATACTTGCTGTAATATTTAGGCCGAATCCAGAGATTGGCGTAACGTGGCCAAGATAAATTGATCGTGGTTCTTTTATCAGCGATACATGTTCCTCGTTTATTATACTGCGATAATATTTTCCATCAACAAAGTCTTGCTTTAAGCTCTTATCCTTTCGGTCATCAAAATATAGACCAAAATCAGTGTCATCTTCTAGTAACTCTTTGCCTAACTCTATTCGCATTTTTTTCCTTGCTCTTCTTATTATCATTCGATCGACTACATTTGAGGTGTTACTTTTTGTTACCAGACCAATATCTTCCAACACGGCGCTGACTATTGTCGCAGCAGAACGATCGGATTGTAAAAAAAATTAGTTTTTAAAAATGACATATTTAGATGCCTCGGCTCTCGATGGCTTTTTCCGCAGCTATAATGAAGATACAAAAAAAATCAGTCCAAAATATGCATGTTTACACTTTACGCAAGACACTTGTCTGTATGGTGACGTCATGTGACGTGCGCAGCATGAAGACAATTTTTGTTCGCAATTTGTTTTTTTTAGAATTTTGTCTTAACCCAAAATGAACATTTTAGGACCCCAGGGGTTTTAATATTAAAATATTTTTTAAATTGTTCCACCCTAATACCCATCTCCCTGAAGTCGGAACTATATAATGAATGTATACTGGCAGCTGTAACTCATGGAGCAGAAACCTGGATCGTAAGAAAAGAATCATGAGACAAACTAGAAGTCAACCAGAGAACAACAGATAGGAAAATAATACGAATCACTTGAGAGACCATAAGGATAAGAGAAAAAACAAAAGTAGAAGACATGATTAGAAGGGTAGCATCACTGAAGTGGGAATGGGCAGGATATGTGGCCAGAGGAGAAAATAAATGGAATGGAAAGAAAATTAGATGGAGGCCATGGAGAGAAAAACGAAAAGTAGGAAGACCCCAGATGAGACAGAGTAACGATATAAAGAAAACCGCGAGGACTAGACTAATACATCGCAGAAAACCAAGGAAGTTGGAAAAACATGAGGGAGACCTTTATCCAGCAGATAGAAAATGGCCAAAACAAAACATATTATACTCCTAACATTTCCTTTTCAAAGTTATACGCAAGGATCACTGAAAAATAATTAGAAAATTTATTAGAAAGAATTTTAATGTAGCAAATATTTAGTATCTGCCATAGCCAAATATAATTAATACATTAAAGTAAATGTTTTAATCACATTACTAAGGTACAAAGGAAAACCTTAAATCATAATTACAAATACTGGATTTCTAAATCAATTCATATGTTTAACCTTAACTATAACACACAGTACGAAATTTGTCTCAATCAACATAAACACTTAGAAAGCGTATCGCGTCCTAATATCTTCTAGTTTCTTCGACACCTCCGCTGGAGTCCGTTCCAAATCAGCAGCGATACTCTTCTGCTTGCTGGGTTCTAACGAGTTGTACTGTTCACATAAATCTCCATCAATCACATTCTGTAACAGTTTATTCATTAATTTTTTATCTAATAAGTAATTTTAAACAACTAACCTTAACAGGATAATAATAACTTCTAAACGAGAGATGATCCCTTCCACACAGGGGAGGGTTTTCACTGCGCATGTGCATTTCAAGGTGTTGGAAGAAATCGTGGTCTTCGTGAGAGGTGAAAGGTACCAGAACACCCACGGTACCAGAAACGGTAGTGTAAATCAGAGACTCCCAACCTCCAGGAATTAAGGTAGCCTTTTGCAGCCAAGTGACTGTTTCACCCACATGAAATGTAGCAATGGTGTCCGCCTTCTGGGAGGCACCATTTAAAAGGCCTCGGTCCCAAAGAGCCTTGTTGCCCGTGGGATCTTCATCCACATCATCCGTGGTGTTTGGTGGAAGGCGGACAATCCCAATGTTACCAAATTTATCAGCTGTGGCAACAGTGTCATAATCAAGAACTGATGTGCAGGTAATCCACCTTGGATGGGTGTCATCAGCAAATATAATGAGTTGGTTCTCATGTTTCTTGTAGCGTACCATGTAGACGGACTCTTGTACATCTGCTACAAAAATTCTACGTCCCATGGCTTGGATGTTCACGATTATATTAGGTATGTGCTGTAAATTAATAAATTCATGTTAACAAATCTGGGTGTAATTTATATTTAAGATATGTTGAAAGGGATAATTCAGAACTGCAGGATTCTCGGCACTTTACAATACGAAATTGTAATTATCATCATTAAAATTCCAATTTCCCAGTTAGAGGACATTAAATTCTAAAAATACAAACCTTATTTTCACATTTTCTGAGAAGCTTCTTCTTTCCAAGGTCATACAACCTAAGCATACGACCAACACCAGCAAGCAATCTTCCATTGTAGGCACAAACAGCATAAGGTACTTCATCCACAGGCGTTCGATGCACCAACTCCAACTCTCGGCAACCCAAGTCAACTTTGTATGTATCCAGAAATCCTGAGCTACACTGCCGAGGGTTAAGCTGAAGGTCTTTTGCCACTCCTACAATTAAGAACCATTGGTGTTCTGGCTGCCCGTGGAACTTCACAAGGGCTATTGACATCGCAGACTCATTCTGCTCCAACCGTTTTAGTTTGTATGTTGTACCCTAATCGCGAAAACAAATATTTAGTTCTAGTATGAAATATAAAAACCAGATGAAATGGGAGTAGAGAGAGCAATAGCAGAAATGAAGAACAACAAGGCAGCAGGAAGGTATAAAATAGTAGCAGAATTAATAGAGATAGGAAAACTGCACACAAGAATCCACTACATAATAGCAACAATTTGTAAAGAGAAACAGTGTTAATAAAGGGGTTATTATATGAAATGGGAGAATTAGGAATACCCCAAAAATTAACCCATTAACGCCTAGCGTTGCCATATGGCTACGGCAAACACGTTACTACTCAAAGTGCGCCAGTATTGGCCATAAGCTAGTAAATTTCTTGTGGGTGTGTCATATCACTACTGAACAGTGTGCAAAAACCACGTGTTCGCTTTTTTTCAGTAAGAACGCCGAATTGTGTGTGTTTAGAGCGGTTAAATTTGATAATTATTGAAACATCGTGAAAATATGGATATACGATTCGAGTAAGTATCATTTATTTTTTATGTGTAAAAGTAGGGGTTATTTTGTTATACTGTCATGCTTAGAATACTAAGGCTTATCCTTGGCCAAATTTTGAATAAAATCCATTGATAAGTTAGTGAGTTACAAGGGTGTAAACTTGTATGTTACCATATGGCAACACTAGGCGTTTGCACTAAGTGATTTCAAATAATTACAGACATGGTTTTTCACTTGCGGAAGCGCTTGATATGGTGTATAATGATGAGCTCGATGGCGATATTTACATTGAGCCACCAGAACCCAATGTAGACACAGATGAGGACTCAGCTGACGAGGACGATGGCGGGTAATAAGCCAACTTTTTATCATAATTTGGTATTATACAATAACGAGAGATTGGGTTCTCAATATGAGGCTGAAGAAGATGCAAATATAGCAGATCAGGAAACAAATACTGTGCCTGCTCCTGTTCTTGTGCCATAATACACAACTTGGACTGCAACTGGAACAATTCGTGAAACCCGAATGCCCAAACGATGCCCCCTCACGAATAAAAAAATGTTTTTTAAAAAAGACCGTGGATATTTCGAAACAGCCGTGGAGAAAACCGATGGCCACTTGTATGTGAGATGGATGGATAATTCAGTGGTAACTATGGTGTCTACTTCGCATGGGGCTCAAGAAATTGGACAAGTTAAAAGGTACTCAAAACAACAAAAGAAAAATATAATGGTTCCACGACCAAAAGTTATTGCGAAATATAATGCCCACATGGGAGGAATTGATCAGATGGACCAGAACCTTGGATGCTATCGGATCGGTATTCGAGGTAAGAAATGGTATTGGCCATTGCTAACTTGGATTTTCGATGTTGGCCTTCAAAACTCTTGGATACTATACAATCGATCTCGAAAAGAAGAGGTTTCACAGTTAGAGTGTAAAAGAGAGGTAGCGACGGTATATTTGAAAAAATTTCAAGTTTTGCCGAAAGGATCTGGGCGACGAGCTTCTTCATTGGAATCTTCAGATTCGCGAGTTTCGGATAATATCCGGTTTGATCATTTAGACCATTTAGTTCAACAAACAACACAAAACAAACGAAGATGTGCACTCAAAACATGCAACTCCACAGTAAGAACCATGTGTTCAAAATGTAATGTAGCCCTATGTATTACCTGCTTTGCACCTTATCATTCCCGTTAACTTTCCAAACTTGTTTACTTATTTTATATTACATCATTACAATGTTCTATAATAAAATTTTAATATTTTCTAATTAAAAAGGTGTGTTTCAATTTTAGGTAGTGTAAAGGCCTAGCGTTGCCATATGGTAACAGCTAATATCTCATTACCTGTCAATCTGTCAAAAAAAAAGTTTTAATTGTTTTTAGTTTCTTTTAGCCAGTACGACATATTTTGTACAAAGAAAATATTAAATGCAAAAAAAAATTTCGGTATTAATGGGTTAACTTTGCGGATTATGGGGAACTCGGTGTCTCCGCACCGGTTTTACAACGAAGATCCCGGTTACCTGAAGAAGAGAGCCGTTTTCGTGATGCGTCTTTTCAGTACAAAGTTCGAGTTCTCAGAGATGGTTCTCCTGTAGACATACCTGTATGTTTGAAGGCATTTATCTCATTACACGGGTTGACTAGAAGAAGGATTGAATTTGAAACCATTCACAATTCGTTAAAAGAGTATGGTACTGCACCAAAAGATGGAAGAGGTAGACATACATCCAGCCACCGAAAACTTTCAGAGTTAATTGAAAAATGTGTATGTGATCATATACGTTCATTCAAAGGTAGGACCAGCCATTACAGTATGGAAAATCAAAGAAACTTTATCTACCGGAAGAACTAAACATTAAAAAAATGTATATTATGTACAAGGAAAAGTATAGCGACTATCCCGCTTCTTATGAGACATACAGAACTATGTTTAACACCAAGTTTAATATTGGTTTCGGGTACCCCTGATCTGATACATGCAGTAGCTGTGATCAATTTGTTGCCAAAATTGAAGCACTGAATACGAAAGTTTCTGAAAATTTAAATTTGGAGGAAAGAAATTCCATTAACGCAGAAATAAAGAAACTATCTACAGAAAATAAAGTTCACAAGACAAAGCAGAAGTATTTTATGCCAGAAAAAGAGCAGCTCGTCAAAAATCTAGAAATCGCTAGATTTTGAAGCAATCTGTATGGATTACCAAACAAATATTCCTGTACCGAACATTTCCACTAACGAAGTGTACCATAAACGACAGTTGCTTTTCTTTTCATTTAATATACATAGGCTCAGCGTTGCTGATTCCATTTTCTATACTTACACTGAAGAAATAGCCAACAAAGGTGCAAACGAAGTTTGTTCTTTTCTATACGATTACGTAACGACTCATCTTCCACATGAAGTTCAACATTTAACAATATTCTGCGACTCCTGTGGAGGCCAAAATAAGAATTTTGCCCTGATTCGTTTTACTCATTACCTGATAAATACTCTAAAAAGATTTCAAACAGTTAACGTGGTATTCCCCATAAAAGGCGATTCTTACATGGAGTGTGACAAGAACATGGGGCTAATTAACTGTGAAATTCGGACTGAACTACCCAATGACAGGATAAAGGTATTTAAAGAAGCCCGATGTAAACCTAGTCCGTTTAAAGTTGGAGAAGTTGACCAGAGTCTTGTGCGAGAATGGAATTTATTTCTGGATCCACTGTAGATTATAAAGTGTCCATTTTTATTACGACCAGTTCGGGAATTAGAAGCGACACTAGAGCATCCAAGAATGGTAAAACATCGAGACACATACAATGGAGCATGGATAACATCAATTTTAATTCAAGAAAAAATGAAACGAATTCGAGGCCCTCCACTTTCACCAAATGAATTTCTTTTTCCACCAAGAGCTTATCACGGTAAGAGATACTTCCACCCTCTTTATATAATATCTTTTTATTGTGTTGTATACTTTACAGCAAAACTACCTATTTCTATCGATAAGTATGAAAACCTGCAGGAATTGAAAAAATATTGTGGACTTGAAGCGCAAAAGTTTTATGAAAATTTGGCTAAAGCAGATGACAAGCAAAAAAAACAAGAACAAAAAAACAGAAAATAAATAGTTAGTTTATGAAATTGTGCAATTACTTAAATATTGAATAAACCTAGAAAATGCAATCTAAGTTTATTATTGCAAAACGTATTAAAGTTCACATGGTTTTTAGCTTTATTTGTTTCATCAATTTCTGATCTGACTTCTTATAATATTCTTTCAATAAAATATTTGTTCAAATATAGTTTAAAAATAGTAATAAAGTCATCACTTTATGTTCTTATAATATGTATTTAATAAAAATTAGTTTGAATGTAGTATTAAACAGTTGACGACTGTTATAATGCAGAGTATTTAGACTAAAGCTAAGTCTTTCTTAAGATTTTGAGTTTAAAACTTTAAAATCGCTCTAGCGAAAAGTGTTACTTAAATGACGTTGCACGTTCTTTCCCTGTAGTCTTCATTTGCTTTTGATCTTTGCGGTGCAATGATCGCGGCTAATATTCCTCTAAAAAATTGGAAAATGTACACTACAGAAATTTTCTTGAAAAATATTGCAAGAGAGAAATTCCGAGCGAGAGTTCTTTGAGGAAGAACTATTTGGATCAAATTTACTTATATAAATGTGTTTGAACAAATAAAGAAAGCATATTTGGATCAACGTAGATTAAGGGCCAGATTCAAAGACCTCCCTAATTCTACACTCACACTCAGCTTGTTAGTCACTAATTTCTCACTCAAGTTAGTACTAATGTTCCTCACCCTTACTTTTCATATTCAGAGACAGTGAGAAATGAGTGACTAACCCATTGAACTATATTAGTATTATAGTTCAATGGACTAACCTGAGTTAGATTTGAGTGGACTATCTGTCAAAACTTTCATTAGGGGAACGATTGGTAGTGAAAATTTTACTAAAAAATGCATAGGCAACCCTGAATGTTACTAAACTGCCAACTTCACGAGTCATTCGTCAGATACGGTACGACTTAACCTAACGTGAGCGTTGCAGCGTGTCGGTCTTTTGCGAGCGAAATATTTTAATTTGTCGTCATTCGTTATTTATATTGTTAAATTTGTTTTCGTTGTTAAATTTGTTCTTGTTGTTAAAGTTGTTTTTGTTGTTAGTTGTTTAAGTTGTTTTGTTCGTTTAGTAATTAGTTGTGTGCACGTGTTTTGTTTGCTATTAAGAATGAGTGGTAGTAGTAAGAGAAACTTTATGGGCGGGGAGGAAAAAGAGTTTTTAAAGGAAGTTGTGACTAAATACAGCCACATCGTAGAATGTAAGAAGACCGATGCTGTTTCGGTAACGGGAAAGAAACGAATTTGGAAAATTATTACGGATGAATTCAATGCTGTAGCAGAGCACTGTAATGTAAGTATAGTTTTCTGTATTAAATAAGCAGAGGATTCATTCGTGTGGATTTAAAACATTGAAATGTTTGTAGAGAACTCCAGCGCAATTACGGAAATGTTGGCAGAACATGAAGAGCCGTCGTAAGAAACAGTTGAGCCAAGAAAAAATTCAGAGAATGGCAACAGGTGGTGGCTCATATAAACCACCTGCTGGGGACGATTTCATGGACGATGTACTCTCCACCGTCGATATAGAGCTGAAGGATGCAGTTGATAGCGACACATTAATGTTGAGTGCAGCGGACGCATCAGTGTCAGCTGAGAGCCAGGAGGACAGCTTTACTCCAGACTTGCCGTTATTTCCAATTATTGAGGAAATAGAAATACAGGGTATGATAATACAAGTATTAATAATTTAAAATATTATGATTATATGTTTTGGTGATTTATTAAAATCAGTCTCCAGATTTATTCAGCCCTGTTCTAATTTACTAATCATTAAAAGTTAATGTGTTGTTATCACGCCATATTATAAGCTTTTTTAAATGGTATAATGACAGTGGGCCCAAATGGGGCTGCATTTGATTAAAATATGCCTTAATTCAGACTAAAACATTTTCAGATGTAGAAATACCGCAACCAACGCCAAGCATGGCTTCCCCTAAAAAGAAGAGTGGATTTTGTAGAGGTACCGCCATTGAAACAGAACTTGCGACACGGGTAGAGCGGACCGACAGGTTGCGAATGCAAGACGAGGAACTTCATTCTCTTCGGCTGGAAGAACAGCATCTGAGAGTACAAGAAGCCAAAGTGAGGTTGGAAATAGCTCAAGAGTGTCTCAAGCAGGAGAAAATAAAAACGGCTAAATTAGAAACATAAATAAAATATTTCTTTAAAAAATTACGTTTTATTTAAAAATTGTAGGGTATAATAAATAAATGTTTTCTGCATTTATCCAGCACGAACAACGAAATAAAACAAAAAAAAATAATGAATACAAAAATTTCTCTATTAATGTGCAAAATGTCGTAGTATAAAAGCTTCTCGAATAGCATTTCCTCGCATTTGAATGGGAGCAGGTGGATTAGGTACAATATTTGCAATAAACTGTTCTTCGACAAGCTGCTCTCTTTGGCTTATTGCTATGTTGTGAAGTACAGCTGTAGCTGCAATTATTCTTGTTATGCTTCTCAAGTTATATTGTAAGGGATTTGTTAAGCAACGGAATCTGGCTTTCCAAATCCCAAACGTGCGCTCAACCACATTTCTAGTCCTAATGTGGTTGTTGGGTTTAACACCGGAGTATACAAGTATCTTGTTTGTGCATATGCACTATCGCCGAACAAAATACCAGGTAAGTCACCACGTTCTAGGCGCATGCAAACGGAACTACTGTTAAAAATTCTGCTGTCATGTGCTGAACCTGGCCAGCGAATAACAATGTCCTGGATTTCACAGCAAGGCCCAGCTACTACTTGAACGTTTAACGGCATCCATCCTTTGCGATTCCGATAAACTTCAGCGTTTAGGCCCCCAGGGCTCTTTATTTCTATATGGGTACCGTCAACACAGCCAATAACCCCAGGAAAACCAGCAATTGAAAAAAACCTATTTTTAGTGGTACGATAGGTAATCATCGTTATTTGAAAATTTCACATGTTGTGCAAGATTTTGTGATAATTGCTCACTAACTTCGTGGATTATCCTTGATACCGATGACTGGCTGACGGAGACAATATCGCCACAAACCCTCTAAACAAACATAATTATAATCCCATAAAATTTTCAACAATTAATAAGCTTCCAGTTGCAAAAAAACGCAATGCTGAATACAGCTTTAAAATAGGCGGTATTGGAAGTCCCTGATTATTTGGGTTTTGGGCTTGCGGATATGGCATCGGCAAAAGTATCTCTACGATAGAGCGCCTCGAAAATCGCACTCTCTCCAGAAGCTTAGTATTTGAGTACCTTTCTAGCGGATTGAGGTTATCTCGCAAAATATTTCTATAAAAATAGATTGGATATACGTAAATTACAATTTTTTTAGATCTTTCATGGTATATATTACCTAGGTACTGGTAAATAGACATCTTCATCAATATAACGAATGAATTCCAAAAAATCATCATTCATTATGTTTAGTAGGTACACAATTAACATTAAAAGTTACCAAATCAAAATAAATTAACAGAATTTTCGTCCAAACTTATATAATTTACCATTCGTGTCAACCGTTAGTGAAGCTTTATTAATAATAAGGGTACTCCAAGCCTGACTAAATCTCACTCATTTGTCACTAACTATTTAGGGACTGATGAGTCACTCATTTCACGTTTTTCATTTATGAATGCCATTCGATGAGGCTAGGGAGGAATTAGTAAGCAATGAGTTGAGTGGAGAATTAGGGAGGTCTCTGAATCTGGCCCTAAACCACGGACAGCTGTGGGCGATATATGGCCAATTTACTTGTCGGTGTTTTAAAATATGAAAAATCAGTTGGACCCTTCTTGACTTCTTGTAAATAATTACAAAAAACATATCATTCAACAATTGCTAGATTTGTGCAAGAAAGTTTAACTAAGTTACTCCTATCATATAGCGTTCCTAATGAAAAATTACAGTTAACAGGGAGCGATACCTAAATCTTGAACGCGCAAACAGACGTTTCGCTGTGCCACGACACAGCCTACAATTTTAAACATATTTGACATATCTTTTCACCATATGAAAGCAGACATTTCAAACTTGATTTGTACCGCATAAATATTTTCTAAACTTAAAACCGATGTAGTTTAATCTCGTTAAAGGTTACAAACTTTATCAATTTATATTTAGCTTAATATAATACTTATCCAGATTTCATCCGGCACAAACAACGTTTATACTTTTAGGAACGTATATCTAAAATTTCATTTTTTTTGCCAGTAAATAAACCGTCCAGCGTGGCACGCAAAATGTGTCGGAAATGCATTTTATGCATTTTTATTCATTGTAGTAAATAACTCAGCCTCAGAATACCATCAAATTAAAGCAGGAGTGCCGCAAGGAAGTGTGTTAGGCCCTTTACTCTACCTGATTTATTCATCCGATTCACCAACCACGCAAAACACTACTATTGCCATGTTTGCCGACGATGTAGCCATCCTCTCAACCAGTGAATCACCTGCAGCAGCGACAACTGATTTACAGAACCACCTCAATCTCCTACAGGACTGGACCAACAAATGGAGAGTCACAGTAAACAGCGACAAGTCAGCACAAATAACCTTCACAAACAGAAGACTTGTGTGCCCTCCCAGTAGTTTTAACAATACTCACATCCCAACTAAGTCCGAAATAAAATATTTAGGTATGCACCTTGACGAAAAACTCAACTGGGGTATGCATATCAAGAAAAAAAGGCAACAAATAGACTTGAAACTGAAGCAGATGCAATGGCTAATCGGAAGGCGTTCGCAGCTTTCATTATCGAACAAGGTACTGCTTTATAAAATCATCATAAAGCCCATCTGGACTTATGGTATCCAGCTCTGGGGCTGTGCAAAAGCATCCCATACAAAAATCATACAAAGAATACAATCCAAAATACTCCGAATAATCACTGACGCTCCATGGTATGTAAGCAACGATTCCATCCACACCGACCTGAAAATCCCTCATGTAACAACTGAAATCCAAAGATTCGCACAAGCATACAACCTCAAGTTACCAGGACATGAAAATGACCTTGTAGGGCACCTCGCACGCCAACCAGCAGCCGTAAGAAGACTTCAACGCACCTGGCCACTAGATTTACTCCCCTAACTGCCTTCTGTTAGTGTATAACCCTGGGAAGACGGTAATGGCCTGATCCCAAATCATGACATGTATATATTTAAGATAACATTTACTCATTACTCACTTATATCTTCTGAGTAGATTGTAAATATGCAAATAAATAATTAAAAAAAAAAAAGCAGCGATTTTACCCGCAGAAAGTAGTAACTTTTGCATGAACGAATAAGGTGTTTGTAAAGTTTGTAAAGTAAAGTTTGTAAAGTTGATAGAGGTTTTGAAGATTCATTCACCTCATAACCTAGTTTTATAGTCGTTTTTATATTGCGTTTATATTGTGTCTACAATGGAAAATATCATCCTTGCATTGCATGTGAAACGTAGGAGGAAGGCTGTGGCGGCGTGGCTTTTATACAATAGGAACCAGCATAAAAAAAACGATCTTGTACAGTTCGTGAAATTTTTAAAAAACGAAAACAACAAACAACACTAAGGTAAAATTGCACCACGATAGATAATAGTATAATTAGGGTGACCAGACGTATTCTGTTTAAGAGTACTGTACTCTTTTTCAGGCCAATGTACTCTGTACTCTTACTTTTACATAAATCTATCAAATGTACTCTTTTTCATTTCTATGGACTCTATTTGAAAGAACTCGCCTAATATAAAATAATGGTCCCTACTTCCTACCCCGCGAATATTTTAGGTGGTAAAACAGAGCTCTAAATACTCGTCGTATAATTATTTGTGTTAGTCGGGGGGAGCGCGACAGTCGTGTTTTTTCCTCTTTTACATACTTCGCAGTAATGTGGCTGTTTTATATGACGACTATTAATATTTAATATTCCATTCCATTTAAATTAAATCAATATAATTTCGCGTTATAGAAATAGTCATGGCGAGACGAAAGTGCAAGTACAGTGAATCATTTGAGCATATCTATCCGTGTATCAAGAAATCAAGAGACAATGACGTTTATAAAGCCTACTGCGCGGTGTGTGGTAAGGATTTGTCTATCCAAAAGAAAAGGAAATTTGATATTGAGCAGCACATGGTAACAAAAACTCACGTTGATTACTCTACTGCATCAACAACCCAAAAACTTGATAATTTTTTTACACAGAAGATTCGACGGAGGAATTAGATGGTATGCGGTTGGAATTGCTTTGGTCCTATCACAACGTGAACCATAATCTTTCGTTCCGAAACATGGATTGCACAAGTGGTTTGATCAAAAATTCATTTAATATGAAATTTTCCTGTGGCGAACTAAATGCGAGGCACTAATTAAAAATTTTATTGGAAATTGGTCCGAAAGACTTTAAGAATGGGTTTAGAAAAAGCTCAATTCGTCGTGGTCTCATGTGATGCATCAAACAGGAAATCTACTAAACTTCTTCCGGTTTTAGTGCGCTATTACGAAATTGACACAGATTTTCGTGTGATGACGGCTGTTTTGAAAATTCACAATATTACAAATGAAACAGCAGACACTGTTTCATCAGCACTATTGGATACCGTGAGTCACTATAAACTCCAAAACAAAATGGTGGGTTTTTAGCAGATAATGCACCTCTTAATTTTTGGCAACATAAAGAAAAAAAGAAAAAAAACTACTGGAAATGTGCACAGTATGCTAAAAACTAGCTTTGACAAAACCATTTTATCCATAGGATGTGGGGCCCATATTCTTGACAATGCATTGTCTACGGCAATGTCTAAAACAATTCCTACTGATATCGAAAATCTTCACAGTGAGAACAGAAAATTTAACAAACTTCTATGAATTAATAGGATGTCAAACCCAGTTACAAGTGTTGAACCATGTTATCAGAAAAATCGATAGTGAGGAAATAACAGCGCTAGAAGTGTCTTCACAGTATTTTGAATTATTGGATAAATATAATGATAGACTTTTTTATGCATTTACAGCAAAAAACATTTTAAACAAACTTGTATATGAAGGAATAAAAGAAGAATATGCTTATTCAGTATCAAAAAGATTTTATTCAGAAGTTGTTAGTTATTTTAAGACAAGGGCAACAAGGTTTTTTGATGAGTCAAATAAGATGAAATATTTCCTTCGTAAAACGGAATAACTTACGAAGAATTTCACGACTCATTCGTATTTTTTTTTCACAAGCTAACAATGTCAGTGTAGTCCAAGATATAAATGATAATGAGATATTTGATACATATTCTGCCCTTTCAAGGTGTATTAAAAATCATATTAAAGAGTAGGAAGAAAGGAAAGAAAAGCTAATGGCAAGGTGGAGAACAGTGTACAATGATAAGGTCAAAACTGAATGTGATTTAAAACATAAAATGTTCAATTTGCTTTATTTTTTCTTTGCCAGGTTCAAATGCCCAGTGCGAAAGACTATTCAATGTTATAAAAAACTATTGAGTTGAACAAAAACGTCAATTAACAGTATCCACATTGGAACAGGTAATGAAGGTCAAATTCAACATAAAAATGACATACGAAAAATTTAGACTGGCAATAAAGGACGATGTAGATTTACTACGGAAAATAAAGTCGTCACAAAAATATGAATAATTTTTATTAGACATTAGTTAATATTGTAGCGGATCGCATTTGCCATTATGTTTATATTATTACAGGAAGATGCACTTTGGGACTTTATGCTCATAATTTTAATTTTTTAATCTATACTCGCATATATTTTCATGCTAATTGATTTTAGGGGCGTTCGAAAGTCGCACGCCTCATTTATCTTTGAAGCGGCCGCTTCCAACATGTGTTATTATTGTTTTGTCCTTTACGATTGGGCCTAATTTATGATGGGCAATCACCTAAAATAAGCAGCTTTACCATGAATGAACTTCTAGCATGTCGAATTAACAGTGGTTGTGAATTATATTTCCAGATTTAAAAGATCCGTTTGCTTTACAGCTTTTTACATTCTAGGTATCTAATTTCAAATTAGTATGATCTCAAGTAAGCATAAATTGGGATAGCCGTCAATAAATGGGGCGGTTTGGGAAAAGTTTATGTATTTTCGCCACGGACATTTCCGTTAAAAGTCATTAGTTCAATAAATGAAGAGTGGTTTCTTCGTTGCCTGCACCCTCCGGCGGGAATTTCACACAGAAACGTGGTAATTAAATACAAAATTTATTAGGGTCTGAGGATTAGGTAAGGAGAATTATTGCGGCTGTTTCTTAATAGTGCCCATATAATTTAATTGATTTGAACTAAATATTCTTGGGATCAAAATAAATGGAGCGTGGATTTGTTTTTCAAATTGGTGCACGTGCACAGGGGGTTCTCACGATCCAACACCCGGTTTTGGCCTATAAAAGCAGAAGTAAGTAGTCATGAAGGGGCATTCTTGATTTAACCGTCAGGAAGCACTACCAGAACAAGAACCCAATCCTTCACCACCCTGTATATTGCGCTGGAGGAAACTCGGCCGCAGCTGCAGGTATCCCTTCACCACCCTGTATATTGCGCTAGAGGAAACTCGGCAGCAGCTGCAGGTATCCCTTCACCACCCAGTATATTGCGCTAGAGGAAACTCGGCAGCAGCTGCAGGTAGCCTTTCACCACCCTGTATATTGCGCTGGAGGAAACTCGGCAGCAGCTGCAGGTATCCCTTCACCACCCTGTATATTGCGCTGGAAGAAACTCGGCTGCAGCTACAGGTATTCTTAGCCCTTGAACTATTCCGCGCTTTTTCGTTGTTGGTTAAAAGAAATTGGGTTCCATACGTCCCATCTAAATATCTGCGTACTTGAGATCACGGCGCTCTATCTCGGCTAAGGTTTCCTGCAGTTTCCTAGCCTGAACAGGTGAATACCGGAGGTAGCTAAATTGCACTGTCTGCAGTTTAATATTGATGATAATAAAAGTATTAAACCTCTCTGGTGTTTTATTTCACGTATTTAGCTCAACTACTCTAGATCCGAACCTAAGACGATCACGAAGAATCACGACGAATAAAAAGCTAAAAACACAACACAAGGGTCCATAACGCTAAAATATGTACCGAATTAATTATTCTTTTATTAAAATTAAGATTTATTTATGTTCTTTAAAAATGTACTCTTTTGATTTAAAAATTTCTGTTCACCCTAGTATAATCATACGAGTAATATTCTCCTCTTGATTTTTAATTCTAGATGTCTAGCGTCTGGTGACAGCATGGTGTCAATTTCCTACTCCTTTGGATTGGGTAAAAGTACAGTGTCGGAAATTATATGTACTGTGTGTAATTTTATCTGGCAAGTTTTAAAAGACGAGTATTTGTTAGAAGCCAGTAAAGTAAATTGGATAAATGTAGCAGAAGGTTATTACAAGAATTGGAATATGCCTAACTGCGGTTGATCGTAAACATATTGTTATTCAGGTAAGTGTACTTTATCTATTAGTTCTCTTGAAGTAATTTAATAGCTTGTTTTTCCTAGCCACCTAGCCAAATACGAGTTCTGATTATTACAATTACAAAGGTGCTTTCAGTATTGTTTTAATGGCATTATGCGATGCAGATTATTGCTTCACCATCGTTGATATCGGTGCTAAAGGGAGGCAAAGCGATGGTCGAATTTTTAGACAGAGTACACTAGGACAAATGTTGTTTTCAAATTGTCTGGATCTTCCCGAAGCAAGGGAAATTGTAGAAGGTGAAGAACCACTTCCTTATTTTATGGTAGCAGATGAAGCATTTCCCTTAAATGTAAATATAATGCGACCATATCCAGGACGATTTTTAACGCAAGAGAAGCGTGTATTTAATTACAAGTTTGATTATAATATTATTTATTAAATAATAATTATTAATTTGTTATTGCTGTATAGGTATACTATAGAAAATACGTTTGGCATTCTTGCTGCGAAGTTGAGGATTTTTAGAAAACCTATCTTGGCCAAACTAGAAACCGTAGAAGCAATCGTTCAAGCAGCAGTATGTCTCCACAATTTTTTGAGGAAAAGAGACAATAGCAAAGAAGAGGAACGAAAATATTGTCCGAACAACTTACCAGACAGGGAAGATGAAGCCGGTAACATCATAGAAGGAGAGTGGCGAGCAGAATTGCACAATAATTTACAGAGAATTGGATAGGGTGGTGGCAACGCGTATGGTCGAAATAATATAATATAATATATAATAATACAAAATGACCACATCAGGACTTCAATGAAAAAAGACATGCGACGAATGTTAACAGAAACAAAAGAAGAGGTATTTTTGAAGATAAAAGAAGATTATTTGAGCAAATTAGAGGAAGCTGGTGAAACTAATTTTCACAATTATTTAATGAAGTAAGTGTTTTACACTAGATAGTAAACGTATATGTTCCAGTGTTGAAATGTTTCAATTCTAGGTACTATTTTCAAAGTGAAGAAAGAATGAGAATGTGGGCCCACTGTTATAGATTGAATGCTGGCATAAATACAAACATGGCCCTTGAAAGCTTAAATAAAGTATGAAAACACCACTTTTTCAGCTTATGCTTATATATCGCATAAATACATTTTCAGATACTTAAGTACAATAAAATGAAGAAAAATACTAATATATCAGTTGAGAAGCTTCTGGACACATTAGAAGAACTTGTGAATGAAAAAATGTGGAAAAGAATTACAAACATTGAGAGGCCAACCTTGGACACTTACCAGGATAAAACAGTAATAAAAGCCCACAGCGAGGCTGAGAAGGCAAACAGAATAATTGAACCAGTTGGAATGGGAGAATTCAAGGTAAAATCTAGTATAGGTGAGAATTTTTATGCTGTAGCTTATAATGAAGTATGCGATAAAGATTGTCGTACTATGTTTTGTAAGATATGTAAGGTTTGTAGACATATGTATATTTGCGAATGTCAGAATTATGCTGTTAGGTCTGTTTTGTACAAGCATATACATATGGTAGTGATGTATGAGAGGGAGAGAAGCGAGTTTGTTTTAGGGAACCGGGAAGATGATTCTGAACAGCAACTACATATAGTGGAAGACTCCAAGGTTAAAACAAAACAAAAGGAAGAAATATCTGAATTTCTAGTCACATGTGGTACAACATCTAACAGCGAAGAAAAAATTATGGATGAAGAAACACACAGGCGAATTAGATTGGAAGCAATGGTTAATTTTTTACAGAATACTGGTTATGAAACATTTGATAGAGGGGCGACGATGATCGAAACACTGATGAATAGTATAGGCCACAGAAATAAATTAGCACCCAAGAGGAAGATTGAAAAACAGACGTATTTCCCGCAAAACAGTAAAGTGGTAAAAATAGTTAATAATTAAAGTACTTAGTATATTATTACGGGTCAATCGAGTTTTTTCGACGATTCGTAACTAGTTTGATGGAAAAGGGCCTACAGCTTAGCTCAGA
>JABXWE010025729.1:0-17025 GCA_014611495.1 Limonius californicus
TATTAGGTAGGTGTGTCCACTTCTTCTAACGGCAGTAAGCCCTTTAAATTACTATTTGTAAATAATAAAAACATGTTTATTATTGACAATATACTATAATTTATAACTTACCTTCTATTTCTATTACCAAAACTTAATTAAATTATCAAACAACTCAACTACAACTACTATAATTGTGATTGCTATTTGACAGTTGCAATCGCGTTGTAATTGCTAAAAAATTGCTTACAGAATACGAATTTTTTACATAGAACAACTGAAAAATGCACTTTCTCAGTTAACCAATTGCTCACTAGAGGCAGTTATCAAATAAATTGCGATCGCGGTCGCAGTTGCTGCTTCGAGAATACGAAACCCGCGTTTGACAGCGACAATTGCGCAATTATCGGCGGTCGCAAGTTACAGAATAGGCTTGCCGGTTGGCAATCGTGGAGTCTAAATGTCACCTTATCCAGAAGTTCTATCGTTCCGATTCTACATTAAACTGTAGGTTTCCCGTGTTTGTACCTTGATGCTGAGGAGAAACACGTTGCAGAGAAGAGGCCTACGCCCAACAGTGGGATGAAGAGATTGTTAGCGAATATGCACATTGATTATGCCCAGCTGTTCTCGTTTTCAGCGCTTCGATGTCCCGCTTGATTTTTGCCTGGATATTTGGCTCTATTTCCTTTCGATACTTAAATTTTATACGTTCTCGTTTTATTTTGTTTGAAACGGAGAGCATTCACGACAGAGAAGAAGTGGTTGTTAAAAACCAAGAACACCGTTTAAAAATGTAAAAATGCCAACATTCTAAGGGCAATTTATTGCTATGGTGTAATAAATAATTATGTACATATACATTTTGGTTATTAACGATTTTATGTTAGCCAGTGCAATCACATATTTTTCATATAGCACGTAACAAATTCGCATAACCCCGTAAGAAGCCAAAACAATCAACTAGACACAGCAAAAAGTGGAAAAATGCATGGCATCTGTTAGCAAAGTATGGTAGAACTACTAAAATTTTGGCAAGCCTACATAACAAAGTCCAAGGGAAATTTGGTACGATATGTTTAATTCCCATATTTAATCATATTTAGTTGAACCCATGGGTAACGCCCCACGCTTTCTAAAGCACTAGCTTTTGTAAGAAGTAAATATGCTGTGTTCCAATATAAGACATGCACTCAGTCAGTGGCACAGATACATATTTAGCTTCCTGGGGTAGGACTTGCTAAATGTGCTGCCTCATAAAAATTGTATTCTTTAAGATAATAAACATGGTACAAAATGGACGATATTTCTTTGTCCAATGGATGTTTGGAGTCCGGAATCATATTAATAACTCCATGATAACATTGGCCATGTAGTTCGGATATATGCGACATCTTCGGTAATTTTTACAGCAGTTGCTCTAACATTTCCGATGTTTTACTAGTATTCGTATGGAACATCTTTAAGCTTTAAAATTTAAATACGTAATGGAACACCGAATTGAGTTGGCCATCTTTTTTATATGTAAGCTTTGCATGCGGATATAAATGTGTCCCCTTCTATTTCATTATATTGTATTTCAACTTAATCTTGACCTTCATTTTAGTTTGGTTTTAGTTTTTTTTTTTTTTTTTGAAGAATCGTGGGTTGCCAAAGGCAACTCCAAGATTCCCATCCCTCCCAGTATCCCGGCTCAGCACATTTCGTGCTATTCACAGGTCTAACATGCCCCACCCTTGAAAAACCCCATACCCCAGACACCACAAACACCCTGGGAAAGTGCAGTGCTCAGGATTCGAACCTGAGCGACTTTGGTAGAATAACTCCGAAGCCAAGCGCTGAGGCCATTACTCTACCGCGGTCCCCGGTTTTAGTTTTAGATTTTTATGTCACGGATGAGGTAGCTCAAAGTGTCTGTAGGGCATTTTAACAGCTCGAACAAATTTCGTCGTAGTAAAAAAGTAATGAAACAATTTTATAGCGCTTGTTTTCGTAAACTACTAGAGAGAATCCTTATATTTCACTTTTAACCTAGAAGGAATGGCTCGAATAATAATATAATATTTCTATTTTTCAACATAATGTGACACCACACTAACTTGATCCATCGTAAAATGTTACTTCTTCTGAATCTTACTGCTGGTTTGCCACATCCTGTACAAAATATGTAACCTTTCAATTTTGGAAATAAACGATAACCGTAAAAGTTCAAATCTGGCTAATGAGAGGGATGTTCACGAATTTCGAACCCAGCGTTGTGCTTGGTAGACCATTGTAATAAAAAGCTTATAAATTGAAGTATTATCCTGATGGAAGTACATACGGTTTTCTTCTTCATTTTAATTTGGTAGAATCCAGAAGTTTTCTAATTTGCGCAAACCTTTTTTTTATAATAGTGGTTCCAGGATATCCCCTCATCAACAAGTAAAAGTCCTTTTACATCTTTGAAAAGTGACATTATGATATTGCTATCAGACGACAAACTTTGAATCTAGAACTTAATGGTGAATCCAATTCTCGTTGTCCATCGTAACAAAAGATTTCGTGAATTTTTGAACATTCGCTGTATATAGCTGAAATAAGGCTGAGCATTCTAGAAACCTATGTTTCGCATAATTTTATATATGAAGTGCGTTGCATATTTTGAGCGACGGAGTACATGATTGAATGTTAGTTTTTGATCCCTAAGTAGTAAATTATGGACTTTCTTCTGCGGTATTGTGACAGTTTCTGAATGATTACCTGCATGCTCATCTTTACAAGACTCTCTGCCACATTTAAATTCACGTCACCCTCTTTTGATTATTTCATGCGGATGTGAAGCTCCGCCCAAAGTATTTTGCACATATTCATAGATATCGTTTGGGCTTATGCTTCAGTTTTGTTCAAGTTAATAAACATCAGAAAACTTCATTGCAATTATGATAGTTAGCACAATTTTACTAAATTGATGAAACTTAACATGCGCTTTCTAGAAATGTTACTAAAAAGATGACCAAATTTGCAGACACTATATTAACGTCTAGGTCACTGGCGGAGCATATGGATTGTTCCCAATATAGTTGTTTGACAATAACTATTTGACCTTATAAACATTTAAAATTACTGTTAGCAGAAGTTTGATGTAAAGTATCGTAAAACATGATATACTACTTCATGGCCGTTATTGTTTGCAGAATTAAATCTCTTTACGCAGACCATTACTTATAAACTGAAATTCAACGCAATTCGAATTAAATGTTTTAGTAAATTTTAATTAGGATTTGTGATGAGCTACCGTAATGCAATCATTGTGGTTAACAATGAAAGCAGTAAGACAAATAAACCAATAAATAAGTTAAATTAAAAATCAAACTTTATTGTTTGCTTTTCACTACACATACTAAACACCAACTTTATGAAATTTATAACCTAACTTTATGATTTGGATACGAGAAAAGTCTTTACTGAAGTAAAGGAAAACTTCATCACTAAAACTTATACAGTTTTGTTCATTTGCGGATGTAAGGAGTCTTTTGATTTGAATGATAAGGCAATTCAAAGTTACGACAGATACCTACATAAGTAGTCAGTTTGGAATACGGAATAACCGGTTGCAATTTAAAGACCGAAGGTTACAAAAATTCCATTTGATAGAATATGTGAGGTTAGTATGTAAAATATTTATACAAGCTACCGTTCTTTAAAATTAGTAATAAGAAAATATTACTCGTTCAATGTTTGTTATTAATAGAGATATGATTTTAAAGAAAGCAAATAATATTTGTCAACTGAGTGACTTTATGGAGGATATGAAAAAACGTAACTATAGAAGAAAAGAGCAAAGCTTCAGTGGAATGAAAAACTGTAAAGCTCCCGGATGTGGAGGCTCTCCAATAGAACTAGTAAAACATAGCTCGAGTCAAGATACAGAAATTTTAGCAGAAATTTATTGTCTAAAAGGAAGAAAAGTAATACCAGATGAATGGAAACATGCACATACAACCAATTTTTAAGAAAGGCGATAGAAAGAATGGAGCAATATTGAAGAAAAGAGTGGCTGCATGGGAGGCAGGTAATGATAGAGAAATACGATGTGCGGAATCAGAACACATGTAGTTTTCATTTACCCCAAAAAGACACACGATACCGTTCCGCAAAGTAGACTGTTCCAAGTACGGAATGATACGAGCCGAAATCGGAAATATAAAAGAACAATTAATGAATGGTACAATACTACAGTTGTAGTCAAATTAAGTAGAGCAATCAAAGACGGTTTCCGATGTACAAAACGCCTACCACAAGGAGCTTGCATATTACCAACTCCATTGAAGATTTATATATCATATGCTCTTAGAATATGGACCAGAATATATGTAAATATAGGGATACAGATCAACGATTTGATCTTATATATGTTGAAATTTGCGGACGACCAAGTCGTTATAGCCACCGATAAAGAAGACATGTTATGGAAGCTCAGAGAACATTATGAATCCTGAGGATTCGAGAAGTGTACGGAAAAGGCATAATACCTGGCTGTAGGGGCGGACACTGAGAGTGGAAAAATCTATAGTGGTCATACATGTAACGCGTACAAATACCTTGGAATCGTTTTCAGTAAGAACTCAAACTGCGACAAACACTTAGAGAACAGAATAAATCAGGGGGTAAAGTTATACAAGTAAAAAGTATATGGTAAAACAAAGGAACTGCACAAAAGGTAGGATAGATCTGACTATATCTGCACAATGAGGAAGTGTGGGACGTTCCGAAGAAACATATCCTCAAATTACATGCTTTTGAAGTGGATGTGCTTCGAAGAAGTTGCTGGATATGAAGGCTCTAGCGTGTTCCTTATAATACCATAAAAGATATAATAGATGTAGAGAACGGTATAATAGACACAATCAAAAAGAAAATATTGATTTCGTATGGCCATCTAAAGCGTAAGGCAGAAAATCGATGGCCGAAGAAAAGAGTTTTACTAGACTAACGTGTTAGCCAAAACGTATAAACTTTACTAGGTACACTCATATGGTTTCTTTAGCGAAACTTGATGAAAAAGAAGAATTTATGGAATGCAAATTTATGGAGAGTGTTTGAAAACTGCACCCTAAAATATTACATTGTTGAAGACATTTTTATTTATTAATACTGGCAAAAATGTATTAACGTCTTGTCGATATGCTGTTAATAGGTTTGTTCTAACACCTCCAGAAACCGTTGATCATATGGTGACGGTCATACCTAAGGGATAAAACGCGTTCCAACAGAAAGTAGACGGTTTATCGATTATTATTATTATTATTATTATTCTTTCGGCATTCCAACCAAACTTGTAACCGTTTGTGAACGGTTTTTGTACGGTCTTTTCGATAAACAGCCAAAAGTAGGAACTGTTTGGCCTGACCTGCACCTGGGCATTAAACATTTCGTCAACTGTTTGTCATATTTTAGACTCCAAAATTTAGAGTGATTCGCTGTGTTTATTTTTCTTGACTGTAAGAATGAGAGATACAGTACTCAGTGACATTTTATCCGATGAAATTAGTGAGGATGATTTAGAACTCGTGCTGATAAAACTTAATGCGAAACACCATCATAAAACTGTTTTAACACTCAATACTATAGGATAGTGCGAAGTTGACGCATGCGTACAAGACCGATCCAAACCGTTTTGGCGCCGTACAAAAATACAACGATACAAAAATTGTGTGTTAGGACAAACATGTCCTAGGCACTCGGCTTGACCAAACAAAGCGTAGTCAAAATGAAATGATATCATTCCGAATACATCTTTGGCCAACAACTACCTGCACCCACCGATTGCTAGCGTTATCAGCTGTTTCTTGTGTTAGTTGGAATCACAAAAACAATTATCAAAAATATCGGTGGTAGGAAAATTGTTGCTAATTGGTTTCAATGAAAGAATTAAATTCTTAATAATATTTTCTAGAACAATTTCATTTACGTTTTCAATAAACATTAATTTGAAATGTATACATTGTGAAACATCACTACTCCTATGATAGTAATTGGGTTCGGTGGTCTAGTAGTTAGCTTACTTGCTTATAGATCCAAGGGACAAAAATCTGAAAGTGCTTTTACTGTCGGATAGGAAGGTTCTGTAGGTACTGGAATTGGAACTACCACAGATAGATAAAATTCTCAGTAAGTTTGTACAATAGGCCAAATATGGCTTGACTGCAGATAGATGCTTGGAAAACCGAGGTCTAGATCTCGCTCAATCAAAACAAATCAACAATAACCTATGATAGTGCTCTCATCGCAACAATCTCCTCACGTGCAGGCGGGATGGTGCGACATCACAAGTAATGCAAAGCACATCAGCAAAGCGGGCTGTAAACGTGTGTTCATAATATGTTATTGTGTTAAAGTTTGCGAGAATATTGCAAACTTATTTAATTTATTGTGTCTGTTGCATTTGGATGAACGTACCTTCAAAAAATAATCCTATACAAGGAAGGTATGTATACAGAATTTAGTTTGATTGGCTCTATTTTGATGATAGAATTCTTAGGAAGCGAGTAAGAACCATATGTGTTATATTTTTTCGAATCAGAATGGCTAATAGAGTATTTCTCAGAGTATTCAAGATTACAATTTAAACACCCTGCATGTATAAGAATACAAAATTTAATTATATCTAAACCGTCGTTACATTATATAAATATTTGATTTTATCCCATGTTAAAAGAATTGCCGAATTTCTAGTATTACGGAATATAATCCGATCTGAAACATCGAGGGATAACATATTTGTTCAACTTCTGAACAAACTGATGTTGAATAACAGGTGCGTGTAACCAGGCAGAAGTGCATGTCGAAAACCATATTCCTGTAATACTTCGCCGGTTAAAACCGCATAAAGTGACATGCAATCTTGTAGCAGGTCATTCTCACAACCCTTGTTAATCTTCCAGGTATTGTGATAGGTAGACGCAGATAAGAATTAAGACATTAAGGATTTCACGGCGTTGGAAAACTGATGAAAAATTTTTGAATAGAAATCCCAAGCAAGCACGAGAAGAGCGATCTTGAGCGGACCGTGATAGGATATAAATTGAATGATTATATATTATGAAGTCATCCCATGTTAAAAGTTTCACATCTGCGATAAGCAGTAGAATGTAGATTTATGTAAAAATACGTATTCAAAATTTTAAGAACCGTATCGAATTTTAAGCATTTTTCCCTCGCAAAGTTGCAATTTTTGGTGTAAATATAGGTACGAAGGGAACTCAGATACTTATCTACCTAGCCATGAAAACAATGCTTATGCTATTAATGTTATATTTTCACAAGTTTCTGGCAGTTGTATATGAAATTTTGTTAAGTTCTGTATACCTATTTCAAAAATATTATGTTCAGTTGTATTAAAAATGAATGTAGTACAATTTCAACACCGAAGTGTAATAAAATTCTTGACAAAAGAAGGGAACGGGCCAAAAACTATTCATAACAGGATGGCGGCAGTGTACAGAGAAGAAGTCTTATTACAAGGTTATCTTTTGGTGTAAATAATTTCGTTGGGGATGGGAATCCGTTGAAAATGACTCAAGATCTGACAGACCTTCAGATGCGACTAATGGAGAAATCTGCCAGAAACTTGAGGCTATGGTGCTGGAGGATCGACGTTTGAAAGTTGCTACTATTATTTTCAGACATAGGAATTTCTGAGAGATGCATCATTACTATTTTACACAATGAATTAGGCTTGAGTAAGATGTCAGCGCGGTGAATTCCAAGACTCCTGACTACGGACCAAATATTGCTCCGCCAACAAATTTGCGACATATGTCCAGTTTAGAGAAGGATTTCTATCAGGAATGGTGACTGGTAACGAAACTTACATTACTGGGATCCTGAAACGAAATAAGAATCTATACAATGGGTCCATAAGAGTTCTTCACTTCCCAATAAATGCTGAACCCAACCTTCTGCTGGGAAGTTAATGGCCACAATTTTCTAGGAGATGAAGGGAATATTGTTGATAGAATGTATGCCAAGAGGAACTACACTTACTGGAGGAACTTATGCCAATATTATAAAAAATGTAATAAATGCCATTTGTGACGAACGCCAACATTTGCATCAGAAAAGCATCTTTCTTTTGCACGACAATGCACGAGTTCACAAGGCTCGAAAGGTTGTGGCTGTTTTAGAGGAATGTGGATTTCAAGAGATTAGTGGCTCACCTCACAGCCCAAATATGGCACCATATGATGTTTATCTGTTTATAAAATTGAAGAAATATTTAAGTGGCCGAAGATTTTATTCAGATACCGAACTGAAACAGGCCGACGGTGACTACTTCGCTAGTCAGCCGAAGGAATTTGTTCTGAAGGTATAAACCAACTTCCGAACAGATGACGTAAGTGGGTTTATATCGATGGATGTTATATTGAAAAATGAAATTATTAACGTTTTTGTCTCTTTTGTTTCATCTCTAGGTAGATAAGTTTTTGGGAACCCCTCGTACGTACGTGTTTCTGGGGAAAATTATAAAGATTTATTATACATATGTTATTTTAAAGTATATGAAAAGCGCTATAATTCAATTGCAAAGTGGTTCTAGCTTTTTATGTCATATTGTATGAAACGTACATTTAGAGAGAGTCAGCTAAGTTGTTCCCCTTAAAAGTGATTGACGTAAACAACGTTTTCTTTAGTTTACATAAATTGATCATTGTTGTCTACTTATGACAATACTAAGTGTAGCTGTTAATTCACTTAAATTTTATATAAGATGTTCTCAAATAACAAAAAACAGATTTTATGATTATTTTTGAGAATGCCGCGAGAATATGGCTGAAGCCCGCAATTTTTTATCAGACGCTATCCAACTAGGAGACCACCGCCTGAAATAAATATTATGACGCCTTGAAATTTCTGTTGAGAAACAAAGGTAAATTTGTTAATTCCAAAGGTGCAGACCCAGAATAATTACGAACATGGAAAACGAACTTACAGTATTTTTTCCATTCATTCTTTCTACCCCCCCCCCCGAAATCGCTTTCGCATTACATCAGAGGGGGTCCAGGCGTCCCTTACCTACCTAACCATTCATGCAACATGCACCCTAAGCTTAACTAAGTAAAATACGGTCGCTTCAGCCGGGGTTCGACTACGCGGCCGATCGGAACGCATTTCACTGTAACTTCGACTGACAGCGCGTATTCGCACTGCCCTATCGAGGTCCCTGAACGTACGGTATTAGGGGCAGTGAATGAGAATCTTTATGTAAGTCAAGGAGATCTAAGCACAAACGTGGATTAGACACAGTGCTTAAGGCCTACGGACTTTTCAAGGCCTATAATATTTCACTTGAAAAACTACATAATAAAAAAAAACAAAATCTCAGAATATGGAAAAACACCAAATTTGAATTTTAAATATCATTAATATCGTGAAGCAGTGGCGGATCCAGAATTTTGTTCCGCAGAGGTGTTCAGTGTGCGTTAAAATTTGTGAGTATTTTCAAGACTTCTAAATTGTTTTTTGTACGTACAAACTATAGAATTAGCATATTAATGAGTATAAAAATAAAGCGGTCCTTTGTGGATATCAGCAGAACTTCAGTTAGAAGAATTCTGACAGCAAACAAGTATGTATTTTATTCTTGTCTCTTTGGTGCACAAACTGCGCTAAAATGACCTTCAGAGAAGATTGAAATTTTCTAATTTTTTTCAGAATCAATTTATTTTTTAAATTTGTTTAAAAATTGTGAATTTTTTATTAATGAGGCTAAATCAATATACATAACTCGCACTATTACGTACAAAGGAATCCGTACTCGAAGCGCGTTACTCATTTTTAATAAGTGGAGGTAGATGGATGCAAATTGGAATATTTACTGAATTAAATAAAACTTTAATTTAGATATATTGTTTCTCACTTGTTCAGTTTTTATTATAGTATAGTTGCTTTTTTTCCTAAATACTATTCCAATCAATATTAGTAAATACTTTGCATACAATAGTCCAAACGCTTCCCGGTTCGAATCACTCCAGGGTTAGACATTTTTCTACTTCTCTGGGTGGTGAGTATTGGGTTCCGGTCGCTATTTGTCGTTAGGGTTCAAGTTAATCGCACTCCCCGTATTACGGTCGTACTAGAGGAGTAACAAGATCATTTAGACAAAAAAACAAATACACCACACACCAGGCAGATTAAGCACGGTTACGAACCAACATGGTAACCCGCAGAGTCGGGCCCTATTGTGCATTGCACAAACTAGCTTAGCCTTGCCTCACACCAAAGCGATGGGCATACAAGGCCTTTGAAAGCTCCATAATAATAATAATAATAATAATAATATAAATATGTCCATTACTACAGTAAGAGAACAGCTTGACAGAGAGTAGCTATATCCATGTCTATACCACAAAAAATTCAGTAATCTCAGTTGCATACATGTACAAAGTGATTTTTTAAAAAGTCAATTGCAGTAGCCTAGGGATTGTCCCGTCTATATTAAGCTTTAGAATCTGACAATATGAAAATTGTAACAGCATAGCTGCCAATAATTAAATAAAGAAGCTTCAAATGAATTTCACGGTGCAGCATAAGATATTTATGGTAAAAGCTTATTACCGAACTGGAATCATCATAAATGGTGAGTGGCGGTATTCGATCCAGGAATGCTTCAACGATTTTACAGACCATTTTGGAATTTTTGAATACATTTGATTTTACGGTGCTCTAAGGCACACTGTGGAATTATTGGATGAAACAGGTGGTGTTACACGCAGAAATGGTAGCGGTAGACCTACAGAACGCACACCAGACGTCCTGGAAAATGTTAGACAAATAATGGCTGAAGCTCCCTCAACTTCACTTCGACGTCTTTCACAGCGCATTGATTTGTTTTACACAACCACGAGGAATATTCTTAAAGCAGATTTAAAGTTATTCCCATATAAAGTAACTTCAGTTGATCAGATTCTACCAGCAGACATGCCTCTAAGAGAACGATATTGTCAATGGTTTTTAAACGCATTTCCTGAAGACAACGACTTGAACAACGTGTTTTTTTCGGACAAATCATGGTTTCATTTATCTGGATATGTGAACTCCCAAAATATGAGAATTTGGTCTGCGGAGAATCCATATGCGTTTAGAGAAACACCACTTCATCCGCAAAAGCTTGGCGTGTGGATTGGTCTTAGCCGACGACGACTTGTAGGACCAATTTTCTTTCAAGGGACAATCAATGCATTAAGGTATCGCGAAGAGATTTTGGAACCTTTTATTAATCAGTTAGATGACCAAGAGCTGCGGGAAGGGTACTTCCAGCAGGATGGCTCGCCTGTTCATTGTACTCTGGAGAACTTGAATTTTATTCAGGAATTCTTCGGCAATAGAGTAATCAGTCGGAACACTCCAGTTGCTTATCCACCCAGGTCCTGTGATTTAACAACATTGGATTTTTTTGTCTGGCCCTATGTGAAAAATTCAATTTATCAGACACCAATACAAAATTTAGATGAGCTTACAGCAAGAATAATTCATAAATGCAACGAAATAAATAACTCACAGCACATGCTCGAAAATGTGTCTCGAAGTTTACAAAAAACGAGCAAGATTGTGTATAGAGCAAGGGGGTGGACATTTCGAACACTTGCTGTGAAAGAAATCTTGACGAAAAACCTGTAATTTACTTACCTTAATAAATTACAAATCAGTTGCAACTAAATACTTGTTCATTTTCACATTTTGTTGGGCCAAAATTTTTAACTACCTGAACTGTCACACAGTTTGACATACAGGTAAATGTCATTCAAAGCTCATTACAGCTAACTGCAGACGGAATAGCTTTTTTTTCTAGGCTTGCTGCAATTGACTTTTTAAAAAATCACTTTGTACATGTTACTAATACCTGCTTAATGTATAAAATAGTTTTAATCATATTGTAGCTTAACTAAGCAGTTGAAATCCATTCAAACGCCGTGGCACACCCGCAAAAACAAACATAAACTAGCACTCAACCTAATGTTGATTTGAATATTAGGGTCTACCTTCAAACTTGTTTGCCAGTGTAGTGTTGATTTAATTAAATTGCCTGTAGTTAATTCAGTCCAGCACTTTTGGAGCTGTTGAATCAGTCATAAAATTACTAGATATTTTATGTGATACCTTAAGTTATAGACTTTACAATAATATATTATTATATTACCCTCCAGTTTTTGATATGGCCTTTCATAGTCACTGCCACAGCAAATGTATTTATTAAAATGTTCATAATTTGACTGTCATTACTTAATAACTCAACCTGGTTTATTGTATTTGTGCTTTTGATGCTTATTTTTTTCAATATAGTCATTCGTTTTGTGGGTTTTATGTGCTGGGTTGCCATAAATGATGTCAGGGATGCAGTTGGCTGTGGAATAATAAATTATTTGCTGCACTTTCCATACTTGATTTAGTGTTTCACTCTGTCGTTTGTCAATTTTATATCTATTCAGTTTTACAGAAGGATGATTAAAGTAGCAAATGAATTGGAAAAACATACTATTCTAAAAATCAAATTCAGAATAATGATCAAAGTTAAATCAATATAGTAGAATATTTATTTCTTTATATTTTCCTACTTCATCAATATCTAAGCAAGAAAACTAACTGACAGTAAATATGTTTAAACGAAGGTGATTATTTCCCTTAGTATGAATATATCAAACTGTGGGTGAACATACCAAAGTTAGGGTAAATATAAAGAACTTAGGATGAATACACCAAACTTATGGTGATTATACCAAACTTAGAGTGAATAGATGGAATTTAGGTTACAATTTTGTTTAGATTTTTTATTTGTGTAATACATTTTGCATTGCAATCGATAATTTCTTTTGCTTCAAATTTTCTGAAAGCAATTGACATAAAACAGTAGTGAAGTTGCAGCCAATAAGCTTCAGTGTTTATAGAATTAATTTTTTTCTAGATAAATTACCAATTGCTTCAGATATGATTTTTTAACGAAACAACCTTTTTGTTTCAGTAACTTTTTGTAATTTGTTTTTTGTAAAATTGGTGTATTTATGTTTATTGTACATTAAAATTCCCTGGCACCCATGTTCCTACAATTATTTGTGGATATTTGGGAGATTTCTAACAACCATTCTAAGTTTTTGTTAATACAGATTTGTATACTAGAGATTACAAATTTGTAGTGATTTATGTCATCTCCTTTCTCCTCTTGGGCCTGAATTTTGTTCTTGTGAAGTAGTTGTCGTGCTTGTCGTAGTATTGTTGCTGTTACACAGTGTTTGGATGTTACGTGTACTTAATATGAATTTGTTTTTTGCCAACCAGGACCGTGCGAAGGTGAGAGCTTCTGTCTTTACATTTCATTTTTGCCATTACATACCATCAATGACTTTTCCACCTGCATATGTAGAAACCTTTCCATGCAGTATCGTAGTAAGAAGCGTGTATGTGGGTCCCCATAACCAATAAATGTTTTAATGTAATAGAGTTCAAATTGTTGTGCTTCCTTAGAAATACTTCATAAATAACTAATTTCATTAATACAATCATCACAATTTTACAATCTTATTCAAAATGTGTAATGGAAGAGGATAGTATCTTGGTCAATATGGAATAATTTATTGTATTTAAAAGAAAAACAAAGATTTACCATCATAGGTATCACTCCAAGTTGATTTAGTGCAACATTATGGCATTTCTCAACACAATTTTAAATTCCAGATGGAATCATTATCCGAAGAATTAATGCAAAAGCAAACATCCCTTAACACGACAGCTTCCGAATTACAGCAACTGAAAGACATGAGCAGCCACCAGAAGAAACGGATTAGTGACATGCTCACAAACCTGCTCAAAGAACTCGGCGAAATTGGTGCTACAATCGGTGGCGACGGTGCTGACCTCAAGGTTTCCAACGATTCAGCCAAGCTGGAGGAAGAATTCACGGTGGCTCGATTATACATTTCTCGCATGAAGAGCGAGGTTACTAATTTATCTCAGCGCCTCCATGAGCTGGAGGGCTCCCAACAGGACAGCAACCGTAAAGTGACTGAGTATGAGAAGGAGCTCAGCGAATGCCGTCTCCTGATCTCACAGCACGAGGCTAGGATGAAGAGCCTCCAAGAGTCCATGCGTGAGGCTGAAAACAAGAAACGCAGTTTGGAAGAAAGTGTCGATGCTTTAAGAGAAGAGTGTGCTAAGTTGAAGGCTGCTGAACAGGTCAGGATTGAGTGTTTAGTTGTACTGACAGTTTGGTAGTTATTTGCAATGTGATACTTGTTTCTGTTCCGTATGGGTTAATGTTTAAAGTGAATGATTATCAACAGGTTTCAAGTGTCAGTGAAAGCGAAAAGAAAGAAGCCGCCCAGTTGCGAGTCGCCCTTGAACAGCAAATGGACCAGTTACGTGATGTTCATCAGAAACAAGTTGCTGCACTTCGCGATGAAATTGCAGAAAAGCAACAGCTCATTAATGACATCAAAGAGTAAGTTTCATTTTATTAGTTCTTTTTTTGTGTTATTAAAAGTTTGGTTTTTCAACCTCCGGTAAAAGAAAAAGCAACATGATATAGCCAGAATTGAGGCCTGGTATGTCTTTCTTTAAATCTTTAATAATTGAAGTTGCTGGGGTGAATCCTATTAACAGGTACACCCTTAATATTCGTTGTGGGGTAACTATTCTTAAGAAAACATGACATATACTGGGGTTTTAAAGCTGGAAGATTAATTGTAGACTGACCTGCTTAATTAGAGGATAAACTGTTAGATAACTTAACTGAAAGATTATGTGTTGGATAACTTAACTGAAAAACCAATTCTCTGATAATTTAAATTTAAAATTTAATTGTATAATATCAGTTGGAAGATGAAGTATGGGGTATCTGAACTTGAACAATAGTTATAAGTAACTTAACAATTAAATGAACTGCATGTAATTGAACTGGAATATTAGTTGGGGGGGACAAGCAAGGGAACACTAGATCCAGCTCGAAACACCAAATTGGAGAAAGGTGGCTGAAGACATGGATAGCTGAAGGTGGAAAATAGAGAAGGCCAAGGCCTAATTTGGGTTGTAGTGCTATTGCATAGATCGAATTAGCAGTACAGGAATAAACGAGATATTAAATATTGGGTAACTGAATTGAAAGATTAACCGTAAGGTAGCTTCAATAAAAGAGTAACTGTCTAATAACTGGACATAAAAATTAACTGTCGAAACTAAATGGGAAATTAAATATAGAATAACTGAACTAAAATATTGACTATAGGGTAATGTAAATGGACGATGAACTATCGAGTACCCTAAGGGAATTCAATATGAAATTTGAAGTGTAAGATTTTGCCCGAAGTTATTGTACAAAAATTGACAATGATGACAAAAATAAAGAGTAGGATGTCGGTGAATTTACCATTACTAAAATATAGTGTTAGTAAATGCTGTATTCATAATGGCCCAGTATTTTTCAGTGTCCAGTAAAACTGTTAGGTAGTTCCCCACAGGTATAAATTAACTGATTTCCTTCTCCCCCACAAAGATAAATCAACTACTGGGAAAATCTTCCAAGTTGTCTCTGTTTAACCAGAAGCTTCTGAAAAGTTAATAACAAATTCACAAAACTCAAAAACAAAAATGTAGTGAAATTGCGTTAAGTCTATTCTACACTTAAACTTCCATTTTTGCTTAATGGAGTTTTAAGTTTTATAAACGTCTTATATTTGATATGTCAAAGTGTTGCTCAATTAATTTTTTTGGCACTGGTCAAGAATATGGGTCCCAAACCATGTTCTAATTTATGTTATAATTAGATAATGTAAACATTTGTTAACCTAACCTAACCTAATCTAACCTAACCTATCCTAACCTAACCTGGTACTGGTCAAGGTTAGGTTAGGTTAGGTTAACAAATGTTTACATTATCTAATTAGAACATAAATTAGAACATGGTTTGGGACCCATATTCTTGACCACTGCCTTTTTTTTAAACACCTAGTAGCCTACCATCAGGTGTATCTATTTTCAATAAGTAAGAGTGTAAGATTGTATAAAATACATATGTTTGGCAATTTGAATGTTTAATAATAATGCAAAAATGGTTTTATTCCTTAATATCTGAATGTCTTTGAGTAATTTATAAATAAGAGGGTATTGTGAAGCAAAATTTCAAGTATATTTAATTTTGCAAAATTACACTTTTTTTGGATTTTCAACTGAAATTAATAAATACTCCATATAGCTATATGCTAGTATAAGGTAATCCGGGTTATCTCATTCAAGTGATCATTATAAAAAAAGGTATGGAAAACTTTATACTTTACAGTTTAGTTCTAGAACATAATCTTAAGCATTACCTTAATGAAGGTTTAAGTATGAAAACCAAGCCAAGGTATGGATACAATACAATTTAAATCGGTACACTACCAAACCAAGGGGGTAAATGTCAAGTGAGCTCAATAAAATTAATATAATACTTATGCCCGATTGCACCGCTTATATTTTAAGTGTCACTTAGTTAAGAAGGCCTTAAAGATAAGTCGCCCTTAAAGTCTACTTGGATTGCACTACCCAAAATATTTTGTAGCTTAGCTAACGAACACTTAAGATTGTATTTCTAGAGGGGCGTCTAGACAGAGGCAACAAGTAGTAACTTTTGTCATCAATGACCAGTTTATATAAACAAAGTTGCCGATTTTGGCTACATGTTTCTGGTTGCTCGAGTCGCCGCTACCAATGTTTCCCTGTGTCGCGTGTTTCGCTTGATGAGCGGTAAACTTCAAAGGAAATTGAGGAACACGCTTCGACAAGTCGCAAGCGGCTACTGCGTTTCTTTTATGTGGACGGTTTGTCAGTCAGTCGCTTGTCGCCGGTCATAGATATAGCTGATTTAGCAGCCTATAGGTCACTGATACATAGAGCTTTAACAGTTCCCTTAAGTAACACTGATTACACCAAAGAGATTTCGATTATTAAACAAATTGCACACAGTAATGGGTACCACACAAAACTGATAGACACACTAATCAAAAAGAAAGATTATAAATTAGCAATTCAAAAAATATA
>JABXWE010025731.1:0-42174 GCA_014611495.1 Limonius californicus
ATATATATATATATATATATATATATATATATATAAACGAGTTTGCTCCAGCTTATGTTTGCCGCTTCTCGCATTCTACGCGCCATTGCTTTTTATCTTGCCAGTCATTTGCTTCTAGATTGCGCTTGGTCATGGCTTCTCTAATTCTATCTTGCCATTGTCTAGGCGACCGGCCTCTTCTTCTCCGTCTCCTAGGAACCCATTCGCAAATTTGTTTCGGCCACCTTTCAGGGCCCATTCTTCTCATATGGCCGTACCATAATAGTTGCCTTGATTCAATGGTGTCTAGCACTGTCACTTCCGCCCGCATTCTAGTTCTGATTTCATCATTTGTAACGTGTTGTTCTCGGGATATTCTGCAGCTTCTTCTCATTGCATCAATTTCAACGATATTTATTCGCATGCTGTTGCGCTTTGTCAATTCTCAGACTTCTGATCCATAAATCAGGATACCTTCTACAACTGACTTGTATATCCTTCGTTTTGTTTGCGTTTTTATTATTTTCGACCAGAATCCGGAATTTAGTTTATTTAATTTAATTTAATTAATTTAGTGTATTGCTTGCTTGCCTTGTCTTATCTTCATGTCTATTTCCTTCTGACTATTTGCTTTATTACCTATAGTTACTCCCAGGTATTTATAATCATTGCACCCTTTTATTGTTCCAGTTGGTAAGACTAGGTCAGTCGGGTCATCCCCTATTACCAGATACTTGGTTTTGTCGTAGTTAATTTGCAGACCCCATTTTTCATAAGTTTCATGTAATTTTCTCATCATATATTCAATATCTTCCTGGTCTTGTGCTATGATGTAATGTTTCTTGCTCATTGCAATAACCGATATCAGACACCTGCTGTAAATTTTGTAATACTTCGCGCTATTGGCCGTCTATAAGACAAGCTCCTAAAGCTCACACCTGCTGGTAGTTTACAGGAAATACAAGCAAAATTGTGTTTTTAATATGTATCATTGAGAAATCATGAGTGAGATGAACAAGGTATGAAGTAATGCCAACTATAAATTCAGATCCTATTCAGAAAATGACGGTAGAATCAATTCTGCAAAATGTTTTACCGAATCAATTCTGCAAAATACTTTACCAAATCAATTCTGCAAAATGCGTCACTACCGAAAAGTAAAAATTTATATAAATATAATTTTTCGTACCCTATTTAAAAATACACTTGCTATCCTCTACATACAATTTTTGTAATTGTCACATGTTGTTTCTTATTTAGAACAAGCTCTCAATAGCCTATTATTATTTAAGAATAATTTGCAAAATGTAGGCTGTGACTATTGTGGTCTGATGTAATATAATAGAACTTTAGAGCAAACAATATACTTTTGTCGATACGTAAAGGCAGTTCAAGTACCGGAGAGTTCAAGTGTATTTTTATTTTTAAATTAGTATTTAATTTGGGAAATGTGGTATTCTGGGACAGAGATCCTAATTTACATTTGTAAAGTTTTCAACATTGTACTTCTTCTTCTTCTTCTGTGTATAGGCTAATTGTATTTGAATGATATTTTCTGTTTTATAAATGATTTAATCAAGGTAGGCGATTGGCTGTGTACTATCGAAGTAAGAATAATGGGCAAGTTTGGGAAACCCCGTTTGAAAGTAAACTTTAAAAGGATTAATGCACAAAAAATATTTAAACCTTCATATTGACGATTGTTAATAATTTATACTATGTTGAGGACGATTTGTTTTTAATAGACTGATTGTCACACTTCATTAGATGAATAAAGTATTGTACGAGGAGTGTTCAAATTTAATCAGCAATCTGTTTATAAGAAACTGTATTACGATATTACAACGACGAAAACTATACTACTTTTCGATGTGGCCCCCTTCCTAGAGATGCACTTGCGGCACCGATCTGGAAGCTTCTAATACCGTCCTGAAAGAAGTCTTTCGGTTGCATGTGTATCCATTCTTGAATAGCTTCCATAATGTCGTTATCTGACGGAAATAAATCGGAGCGGGCAAGTTCAGGGCAGTATGCAGAAGATGGTCTATTTGATGTTCATTTATGGTTTCAATTGTTCTTGCAGCGGTACGAGGGTGAATATAGTCTTGAAGGAAGCAAACAGAACTTTGTCATCTCCTCCGTTTGTCCCTGATCGCTTGATTAATTCTATCTAGCAAAACTGTTAAATAATAGTCCGTATTAATGGTATGACGTTCTGCGAGGAAGTCAACAAAAAGCAAACCTGCTGCTGTGAGAATCCCAAAACAATTTAGCCGTTACCAAACCATCTGACAACACAGTTTTCGTTTTCTTTGGCTTTGGAGATGTGATTGAACACCATTGCATGCTTGCAAGTTTTGGCTACAATAAAGTACCCATGTTTCATTAGTTGTCACAATTGAATCCAAAAATTCACCTCCTTCTCTTTTATATCACTGTAGTAAAGAAGAAGCGATTTGCAAACATTTAAACTTGTGTTCTTCGATTAATAAGCGATAAATCTAACTTGAACGAATCTTACGATACTTCTTCTAGTTTTTTCAATAAAGTTGCAGCTAGTCATTAGCTACACGAGTTCTCGCTCTTTCGACCGTCCAACACACGATTTTTAAACAAATGTTAAACGCCTTATTGTGACCGCAGCTTGTAAGAATTTTTGGAATTGTTTTCAAATGGTGTTTTAATGTTTAAATTTGAATCCTCCTCATAGATTTACTAAGTACAAGATTAGTACCAAACTGTACATTATTCTTAGAATGTAGCAGTAAAACTTACATTTCTTATCACAATAAATTAATACTTCCATAAAACAAATTTGATATTCTCAAAATAGAAATTCCATACATACGAACTAGGTCAGAGAGCAAAATCCTGTTAATATGTATAAGGCCAACAAATTTTTATAACTTTGAAAAGCAAATGTTTCAAGCAAAAGTAGGTTAACGAATCTAAAATTAAAGCATAAACCACAAAAACCGAAGTAATGAGAGAAAGAGAGGTGAATTACCAAAATAGCTTTTAGAATATGTATATATTTTATTTAAACAGTTTAGATAAATATTTTTTTAAAAGATCATGTGTAATTTTTAAACAGAATTGTGGTATTGTTTAGTAGCATTTTTGTAAACACTTTCTTACATTTCAAGTATTTTTTGCTTTCCAGCTTTTTGCACATTCGATACCCTGCCGTTAAGAACTTGGCTTTTATATTTTTCCGAGGAATTTCCTCGGGGCTTCTGCTGATCTATAACATTATTGTTGTAGGGACTTAATTGATACTGCTTCTTTTTTCAAAAAAATAATGTTTTTAAATGTTTTTCTGAGAGATTCTTATTTATGAACGTTTGTACATGTAGCGCTTATATATAATTTTTATTTAGCTGTTATTAAAATGAAATTTGGTTCAGGTCCTTTATATTTTGCTGAAATTAATTTTTTTGCTGTCAGTATTATGGTTTTAAATTTAGGGCTATAAATGGAGTATAACGTATATTGCTATTCTCCAAAGTTCTCCATTGATAATTGTTAATGGAAAAGTTAACAAATATAAAAACTATTCTTCGGCGGTTACTTCTCAGATTACTTATTTTACTGTAAACGCTGTTGCTCATTCAGGCAGTTAGTAATTTAAATTTAAAACATGTTTTCTATTTCTTCTACCCAAAAACAGCATGTAATATACAAGACGTTCTAGAAATATGTTTACTATGATGAAAACTTCCAAGACTTATTAAAACTGCCAAAAATATGACTATTGTGGTTTTAGAAGAGTTTATATTATCGTAATGGTCTAATGTTACTGAAAATACTTTGTATATAGTAAAACAATATTTTGAGCGATAATGAACCGATTTATAGGATGTCATACTCGTGTAGTACAGATCTACATTCAATATTTGGCCTAGTCAACGGATTTTGCCGAAACAGGTTACCTCCTTTAGAAGGCATTAGGACAACCACCAATGCTGTCCTGGTGTTGGTTGTGTTGCCTATATTCGGAGAATCCTCTTCAAGGATTAGCAGGCAAAGACTTCGCTTCAAACACTAAGACGTCCTAATGCAACCTGCCTGAAGTTGAACTGGGTATATTGTTGTTGTTCGAGACACATGTTAAGCTGTAGGTTTTCTGTCAGTGGTAACATATACCAAAGGATGGTGATCAACACACTCAATATAATATAGCGCTTCAAGAGGAAGAAGAAATTATATTTGGGGCACTTTAAATTAATTTAAATAGAACGAAGCATTGTATTTAAAAATATTATAAACATTTTGATCTGTGAACATTTTTACATAAACTATGATTTATTCAATGCACTACGATTATTTAATTGTTGTCAAAGTTCAGTTGCCGCATTTATTTTTTACTGCCAAGCAAATATGTATTCATGCGCCACCCAAACCTGTAGATGTTTAATAAATAAAGGTGTGCATGCTGCTTTAAGATCTCTAACTATCAGTAAATTGGAATTTTTATTTCATATACTGAAAAAGCAATAATCGATCTAAATAACGAATGTACGTTGTATATTCAACTTCCTACATTAAAACATGTTTCCAACACATAATAAATAGAAATTATAATCCAATATAACACAAAGAAAGTCGAAAAAAGTATAGAATATAACGTTCCTCTCTACATAAGTGTTATAGATTACTGTAAAGTTTTTGACAGCATACAATGGGAAAAGCTTTCAGATAAATTACTCGAAATGAGGCTTCTTGCGCACTTCATACAGATAATTACTAACTTATGTAACAGAAATAAAGCAAGCATTCGACTTGAAAATAAGTAATGCATAGTCAAAAGAGTAGCACGACACGGAAGCTATCCCCGATTCTTTTCAATATATAGGGTCACCACTTCACCTACGAGTAGCAGAGGTGAAAAGAAGTTGAAACTAAAGAGTGGTCATTTTCTCTAAATGGACTATTAAAGAAGTTATGGCCTGTTCTAATTAAACGCTGAAGCAGCCGAAATAATAAATGACGTTAAGTGATATTTGATACAAACTGTCTACGTTACTACGGAATTGATATTATTTGCTTGTATGTGTAACAGTAAAACACCTTAAAGTAGATTTATCTGCTTGCGCTTATTAACAGTGTTGATAATGTTCACTCTTACAAAGAATATGGAACTCTCCCGAAACCGTCGACTGAGCGTCCAATACAGCAAGTACTAGACAATGAGGACAACATGCTGCAGGAAATTGATAATAATCCTAGCACCTCTGTTCGTCGTGTATCTGCACAAGTTAATGTACCACGAATGTGAGTTTGGAGAACATTAAAACGCCACGGTTTATATCCATTTCGTATCCGGCCTGTTCAGCCCTCTTGCCTACAGATTTCGCTAGTCATATGGAATTCTGGCGCTATATCATTCAAAATAGAAACCTACGTAATAGAATTTTATTCACAGATGAGGCAACATTTACAAGGAATGGATTAATGAACAGAAAGAATAGCCACTTTCGGGATTTGGAGAATCCACACGAAATCACAGTGTCAAATTATCAACATAGGTTTTCAGTGAATACTTGGTGTTGAATTATTGATAAGACACTCATTGGTCCATTCGTTTTTGAGAACCATTTAACCGCTGACAGATATTTAAATTTTTAATATCATTTGGGAGGATTGCTAGAGGATGTCCACCTGGCGAGTATCAGCACGATGGAGCCCCTGCGCATTTTGCGTTACGTGTAAGACAATTTTTGAATCAATGGTTTGAATGACGTGTAATTGGTAGAGGAGAACAGCACTCCTGGCCCCAAAGATTTCCGGACTTCACTTGTTTAGATTATTATTTGTGGAGCCATATGAAAGATATGCTATACCAAACACCATCAGAAGCGATTGAAGATCTTAGGAGACGCATTTTTGAGACAGCAGAACTAATTCGGAATAACAATAATATGTTACATAGGGCAATCAGATCCCTCTTAAAAAGAGCCAGAATATGTCTCGAGAGCAACGGTGGCCATTTTGAACAATTTTTATAATGAAATTAAACGAAAATAAAAATAAATATTGGCTCTTCTGAAATTGTAAGTATTCAATAAATAATTTAACACTCTGTATTTTGAAAACGGTTTAATTTAGGGCATAACTTTATTAGCAGTCGCCAGCACTGGCGGCTGCGGATGGGAAATTATACAGAGGATCGAAATGGCTGGGGACCCTACGATTAAGGTAAGTAAAATATGGAAGGACAGGCAACACAAAAAAGCAAATCGTGAAAGTCTTTCCTGTGCTAACATATGGAGCAGAGTCGGGAACTACCAAAGCAAATGAGCGGATAAAGATCAACACTTCCGAAATGTGGGCTTGGAAAAGAATCTTGCGTGTTCCATCGATAAAAGGAAGAACAAATCTATAACCATAAGGAAACTTCACTGTATAGAATTCATGTTTACTAACGAAATTAATATCATATATTTGACAGTCGGCAATATTTTGATTATACAACTGAATTACACACAACCTAATTCGTTTTCGGCTACAATCAAGTATCTTCCCGCGATTTTTCACGATTACAGACGCAATCTTCGCGGTAATTCCAATTTTTGAGGCTACATTTCGTTGTTTGACATGACACCCTTACGGATGTCTTTCAACACCTTGTTTCCAATACTCAAACGTGTACATGGTGCCATTTAAAAAAAGCTGCTAAGTTCAAAACCAAGAGAGAAAATTACAGATGCATATGCATCTTCGGCGGTAGATGAATTCCACATTAAGGTATGTAAAACCAAAGATGATCACAATTGCATCATTAGAATAGGATTGTTCATTAGCTGTACAAGACAATAACAACGTCTATGAAATTTGTGAATGTTTTATAATCGGCTTGCAAATTAATCTTTTTTACTTAACTAAGAAGATAAAAGTTTCCTAGAAAAACACCAAATAGGAATAGTTTTTCTCACCAAAATGTTATCTGCATATCTGCGTAATATCGTAGAAGTTTGAAAGAAAACATCACAATATGGAAGCTTTACATAATAATATAGAGGAAGTTTTACATGTAATTTAATCTGAAGGTCAAGATCCTCGCAAGAATATCATTATATAAAAACATCATCCAATTGGTGTTCACTTTATGGCAGTTCGACTCTAATAATTTTGTTTGGCCACATAAATCGAGGTGATAAAAGTTTTCTAGAAGAATTAGTTATTCAGGGAAAGGTAGAAAGCACGCGTGGTTACGGACGATCCCCAAAACGATCTAATAAAACATATAAATGACGATACACTATATCAAGCCACCAAGAAAGCTGAAAAGCGAAGAAAATGGAAAGAACTGGCCAGGTCAATAAATACGGACAATGTGTAGAAATCTTCCAGCTATGAACCAAGACTCTTCTGAAAGAAGCTACCGACTTAGAAGAATAGATAACTTAAACATAACATTAAAATAAAATAATAGAAGGATACTAACGCAATTAAACTAATCGGGTGTCCGAATCAGTGTAATTTACCAATAGCTAATTACTTTCGCTTTCTGTGGTACCATTCGCTACCAATATCGCTTAAAGTACCGATTTGGGAAATTTCGTCGTATGATGCAATATTGAAAAATCTGCCAAAAGCAAACGGTATCGAGAGAAGCAATTGTAAGAACTCCACCACTACTTCCAGGGACTGACTCAAGCTTTAAACTACCCCTGAAGGGCCAATTTTCTATCGAAAAAAGTAAATTTTCAAAACGCTTCAGCTGTTCTATTTAGTTTACCAAGGGGAAGGCCACCGGAAGCGCCTGCCGTTAACTGTGAAATCTTGAGTAATTAGTTTATATTTGGTATGTTTTATTCGAAGATTTGTTAGCGATATAAGAAAATACTGCGTGTACAAGGCCTTTCTGCAGTATCTTCTGTTTCAAGTATTATTAGCTTAGATTTAATTGTTTTGGGTTCACCTGTGTGTGACCTTGTTTCATTTTAAGATTGTTCGTTTTAATCTGTGTTCTTTAATAATGTTTATCTTTGTTCATTACCAAATTATAATCATTTAACCCTTTTGCATGTATTTTTGTCCGCCTTCTTTTTAAATTAAGTTAAATGCCTTTTTTAAACTCAACTCGGTTATTTTGATCTTTATTAAAAGTAATGTGAAGATTCCTGTAAGGGCAGCTGAGAGTGATTGTTGCGCCCCTTTGTTTACGGGGCTAGTACATTCACATTTTTTATTAAGAACAATTGCTTGAAAAGGTAAGTTCCATCATGCACAACCTTCGGATTGGCTCAAAGTAATGTGGAGCTTGAGTAGTGCCGGATTTAGTGACATTCCCGTTGGCGCCTTCACTTACTACGACTTTATCCCAAATTTGATCAGATTTAAATGAAGTGTATTTCACGAAAGGAATCCCCCCTCGTCCCCTGAGTTACGCTAGGGCATGCTGTCGTTTATGTGTGACAATTCCGTTTAAACCCTTGACAGTATATCATATATTTCAGAGATTTCTTGAAAGAACTTCTAGATCTATCCAGCTTTATCAAGTCATTTAAATACTTTGGCCAGGCTTTAAGAAGCTTATGTAAATATGGAGGTGGTTCATTATCTATTGTCCCTGATATAGAAGCAAGTGACATAATCCCCTAAAGAGTTAACACATTAGTGCAACAATGATGCAGAGCTTGAATGATTTTAGCAAAAACTCTTTGTCCTGCACTGCAAATCACTCATTCACAGCAGCCATCAGTTCTTCATTGTCCGAAAAATGAGTTTCCCAAAGATGTTCTTTTAATTCTGGGAACAGGTGAAAGTCAAATTTCAAATCCAGCGTTGTAGATAGCAGCCCTAGAAGCACAGCTCTTGTGAGCGGGAGTTTTTTCGTGTGAAACAGAACTTCGCCTGCTTTATAGCCTCACAAACTTTTGGTATGAGTTTTTTGTAATAGTCTCCCATTATTGTGTGACTGTGTGGTAAAGAATCAACAAGAAGAACTCCCACAGAATCGCAAAACACTGTTGCCATTACTTTTCCGACTGATGAAAACATACGAAAATTTCGTGGGGGTGGGGAAACACGTGGCTGCCATTCCATACTCTGCCGTTTTGACTCTGGATTAAAGTGATCCACCCTGGTTTCATCTACAGTTACAAATCTTTCCAAAATTCAATCCAAATCCGTGTCCATTAATCTCAAAAACTACATGTCTCAGCAATATATCTGACCGTAATGGTCCAATCACTCAGTACAGGATCATTGACGAAATCAATATTTTCTTGAGTGACAACAGTTTTTGGTGGTGCAGAACACGGTGCACGTTGACACGACTTCCTTCCAAATTTGAAATCCCGGTACCAATTATTAATTACTTGATATGATGGGGTAAACTCATCTAACATTTCAGATATGTCATTATACATTTTCAGCGGTGATAAACCCTTTTAGAAAGATATTTAATCACAGTCCTTGTCTCGAATTTTTCCATTTTAACAAACTCACCAGCACCACAGTAATATTAAATGTATAACTTTTATAAACCAGAAGCACCTGCAACTTGGCATGTATTAATGTCAATATTATTCATTTGTCGGTCAATGCCTTCTATGTTAGGGACAGTAACTGACGAATCATCTTTGTATTATAATCTCTGACGATGTTAAGCTTGTATTGTTGTGTTTTAGAGCAAAAAATGATTGTAACAACTGAGCTATACTTTGCCATTTATCCAATAAGGGTAGTAAGTTATGCTAAATTGTGTGTCTGAAGTCAAGACTTGATTTCACAGGCATTTTTTTGGTTATATCGTAGTAGTTTAACATATTTAAACTAAAGCTATTAAATAGCTATTGAAGTTCAGATTGGCAACTAAAGAAGTTGCAGGTATGGTTTTGCAGAAAACTGTCACTGGTACAGGTATTTTAGACACGTCCAATTTAAAATTTTGATACTAGTAAGTGGCTACGCAAGACGGAAATGCTAATGAGTTACTAGAAGTTTATCTAAATTGGGAAAACTTATTGCTCGTCTAATTCATCTGATTAATAAATCATTACCCGGAGGACGTGAAACTGACATGGCTGAGAACATTTGCACCAAAGTATAGGAAGGTGTAAAGCAATTTACAAAGCACAAACAGCGTTTAGTTTAAATATAAAATTGACTTTAGAGTAGAGCTATGCATAATAGCTTCTAAAGTACTTTTGAATTTCAATATACGTAACCCCACTAACGCATATGTTTACTGAAATAACCTCTTTTGGGTAAAAGCTCGTGGGAGTATGAGAATGTAATGTTGCGTGTTCGTTGAATATCACCTAGAATATCATTGGAAATCGGGAAAATATTTTTTCACCTAATTGCTACGTTCCCGTTAGTTGTTTTTCAAAGTTTAATGTATATATGTATAGGCAACTGCTGCGGAAACGCAATATTTCAAACGTTAAAATTAATAATTCTAAAATACAATCTTTTAGAGTGGTTTACTCAACCACAACCAGTTCCATCCCATTCCTAAGTACGCTAAGGAAGAATAATATGACAATAATTAAATTACAAAAAACTCCCTGCTTCGGAGAGAGCTATAGATCAAACTAAAACGATCCCTAGTTACTTTACGAAATTTCCCAAACTTTCCCAATATATCAAAGTCAAATTATGTTTATAAAGTTCTTAAAACCTGATATAAATTACCCACGGATTTCCAGGTTCCCTTGGTGTAAATCTTCTTATTAAACGTGATTTCAGGACGCTCTTTCTGTGTGTGAAAGTTGGGTGTTTCCAATCTTGCGATCTACGATTTCATGCACATGCGAATACAACTTTATAGACAGCAATAAAATTGATGTACTGGGGATCCTAAAATATTATTTTTCCTGCAATCCTTAGATTTATGCTCCCAATGGAATGTCGACGGTTGTCAATTTAAGCTAATGATGCCAGTTACCGTTCAATGAGTTCCTTAATGACAAGATACCGATACTCCCGAAATTCCATAGGAAATTTTCCCATTGTCACGGTATCGCAAAATGTTTCAGACATCACGAGGTAGTTTGAACAGAACTGCAATTTCTACTAATGCGCTTCAATCGATGCGTTATCGTTTGACGCGAACAAACTTTTCCCTTAATGATACGCAGAAAGCCTTTCGATGTTACTTGCATAACGCTACATAAATTTTCATTAGAAGGCATTCTAGTAAGTAAAATACACAGACAGCGTTAATTCGTGTGCTTGATACTGGCACTACGATAGTCAGTCTGTAGATTATGGTTGGCAATTCCGCATTTATAATTATGAAACGTACATTGAAAATATTTTTCGTGTAGGGTTCATGAAAGTATTGCACCCTGGCGGATAATATGACATAAATTTTAGTTTATCTCTGATACGCTTTGTACGATCCTGGAGTTATTTAGCAGAACCATATGCGACTGAAAAAGCTTCTCGTGCGATATTACATAAAACTGTATGATTTTTCCCGAATAGGCTTAGGTTGTATGGATTGAATCTTATTAATCGGCCTCGGAAAGATCACACTTAAATGAGGAAATTTAATTTTATGTGGTGGAGTATGCTTTAGGTTATTCTGAAGTTAATGGTGAAGGAGCTTAGCTACAATTCTAATTGGGCATTTTGTAACTTTAAGTTTGCATTCAGGCATGAGTGCTTAGGCCCAGGGGCAGAAATGGCGTAACATAGTCTCCATGGGATTGGAGTTTCAGCCTTCTTAAGATCGCTGTGAGTGGCGAAATATAGTGGGTGTAGATCCGAAAATGGTGATAAAAATCCAGCTAAATGAGCCTGGTAGCCTTTTTTACTGGTATCTATCCCAATTTCTAGCGAGCTCAACGGAAGCCTCGCACTGGACATACTCAAAGATGACGAACACCACAATGATGCAAATAAACGATAACAGGTATCCGATAAACTAAATATAGCGACACAAAGTAGTTGAAAGCGGAAATTAAAGATACAATAAAGGAATGGCACATAACTTGAATGGTAATAACAGAAACTAAAAAATACCTAAAGGAACTATGGATATCGATAAACATCTTCTGATACGGTGTGGAATATTTCGACAAACAGGTAGGTATAAATACGAAATCAAAAGGCTGGAGACAAACAGAGGCCAATGCAGTATTGTTGCTGTTTAATCTCTAGAAAATTTCAAAAACGAAACAAGAAAACTCTACGATATACTACAGAAGGAATTCCACCAAATGAAGAGAAGATTGGATGATTATATCATAGGTTTCAACGCGAAAGTGGGGAAAACCCCTAAAATGATATTATTGGAGACTAGGGAGAACGTACAATAAATGGCAGTAGACATGAACTGAGACATTTAATGATCTGAACATAAGTAAGACTTTCTTCCAAAAAAGGGATATCAATGAGTATACATGGTCTACAAGAGCACTTAGAAGAATTATTGATTATATCATGGTGAAGGCTGTGCATTAAGTGCAAGATACACATATTTTTAGAGGTGTAGATATTGGTTTCGACCATTACTTAGTGATAAGCAAAATTAATGTACCGCACATATGGGAAGAACAATGTATAGAAAATAGAAAGAAACAATTTGATGAAACATAGGAGTTTGTTGATCGGGTTAGGATTAGTGCCCTCAAAGATATGGAATCTTCGGCGAGTTAGGGCTTCGCATTCAAATATTATATGGAAAGCTGTTCCTTCTTGCTCACCACATAACCTGCGTATGGGATCTATGTTGTAGAGCTGTTGTCTGAAGTGCCAGTGTCGCGTTAAGAGCCCTGCCACTACTAAAATTTGAGTTCCACTAAGTTGCAGGACTGTTTTTGTAATCGTGTGGAGCTAGTTGCTCATCATAGCTTTACTTTGTCTTTGTCGAGGTTGAAGTCAGCGTTACGAATGCTTGGTTAAAATACATCTCTAACTGCTTCTCGCACTATCTTTTTATTTAGACCAGTCACAGGTTCAGGCCTTGTGAATGGTGTTTCAGACTTTTGCTATGCTAGTTTATCTGCGTTTGCATTTCCTTCTATGCCTCTGCGGCCCAACATCCGCACGAGTTTTACCTTGTTAGAGTTTGCCAGTATTAGCAGGATACAAAGGCACTACCGGACAACCTTTGAGTTGATCTGGCTGTCAGAGATAATGAGGATAGTTTTGTTACTTGTATTTTCTTTTATTGCTGCTAAAATTGCTTAAGTTTCTGTTTGGAACATTGTGGTAGTTTGACCCAGAGATATAGGTACTATATCTTCGTTTGCTACCATATATTCTAGCTCCTGTTTCGTTGCTTATGCGTTAATCGTCTGTATATCATATCAAGCTTTTTTGTTTAGATTTAGAGCAAGTGGAATAGAAGATGAATTATCTACCTTGGAAGATATTTTGTATCAGATAACTCAAAAGCATTAAAAGCAAATAAAAGAAGGAATTCAAGGAAAACGACAGGCGTATATTAATTATCTAATAAAAAATAGAAGAAAAAGCAAAGATTTATACAAAGAAAACAGAACGCGGCCTAAAAAGTAACACATAAAGTTCATCGAGAAAGTTGAAGGAAGTACATACCTAACACGGAGAATGCTTAGAAAATTATGAAACACTTAAATAAGAAAGAAATAGTAACAGCACACATGAACATAACACCAACCAGCGAATGTGTAGGGAATTACAAACAACTAGAATGAGGATGAAGCAGAAGATAGGAAAAATGATGCAACCACTGATAGCCAGAGCACAGATTGTATTATCATAGAATAATTGCGAAGAAAAAATGAAAGATCATAGACACAAACGACATAAACATTGAATTAATAAAATACGAGGTAACTATTCTACGTAGTACACGTTATTAATATGCGCTGAAAGCAGAAGAAAATTTCCGAAAAATAGTCGAAGTGATCTTCCTGTTTAACAAGGGCGACAGGACAGATCCTAATAAGTACAGAGTAAAGCCTATTGAATTAATGTGATAAAGGACTATATGCAAAGAAAATAATGTCAAGAATGCAAGTAACCTCAGAAACCCCCATCGAAGAATCATAGAATGGTTTTCAAAAGAGTAGTTCATGTGTAGGTGCAGTATCTACATTGAAGCAATTCATGAAAAACAGCGAGAACAAAATGCAGAGGTGTATATAGCTTGTGGATATAGCTTTTGTAGGTTACAGAAAGGCTTTCGATAAAGTTATTAGAGATAAACTGTGGGAAGTACTAGCCATTAAGGGATTTCCTAAACACCTAATAGATGTCGGAAGAAGTTTATACAAAATCACCGCAATTACCATCACAAACGATTTGGACGTATGAGTAGAATAAATACCAATAGAACAAGGAGTAACGGAAGCTTGTGCCTCTCACCGTCACTCTACAACTTTTACACCCATGATCTAATCGAAAGATGGAAGAAGCTAAATCCTTAAAGAATTTATCCATAACAGCAGAGAACACTGACTACCTTTTCGGAAAAGAATTACAAAGACCCGTACACAAGTTAAACATATTATTAAAAGTATCAGAAATTTCTAAACCGTAAACATAAGTTATAGCTTTTTAAGGAACAGATAGAGCCAGTTCAAAAATCTGCAAAGACAACAAATATCTAGAGCAGATATCAAAATTTAAATGTTAAGGTTGTGATGTGCCATTCATTCTATTCCTAATAATAAAACAACAATGTTCTAAATAATATGCGAAACTAAACATAAAAAATGAGCTGTATAAGGAATATTTATCTGTCAAAGGCGAAAAACCACAATCAAGAAAGCGTTTTGTAAGCTAATTTATGACAAACCCGAGCCAGTGTGGAACAATATCTCCGAAGAATGTATGACCAACTAAAACTGGAAAAATCGCCACAGAATCCTAGCGACAGACGAAACATAGGATAATCTCGGAAAAGTTAGAACGATCTGCAAGAAAATCGCCTATAAAGTTGCAGCCCTAGATACAGTCGAAGTAGCGAAACATAAATCTAGGACAGTAGCACGCCATCGTTCTCTCTCTCTATCTATCCAGCTTCAAGTATTCCAATATTGGACTTAAGCCTCCTCCATAACTCTCCACTGATTTCTATGTCTCGTTGTTTGCCTCGCACGCCATACACATTTTTTAATCCGTCTTAGGCAAGCATGCAGTTTCAATGCCTAAACCTTCCCTAGTATTTACGTCATTCAAATTCGACGTTCAATTGTAGTTCTATGCTTTTACTTCTACCTAGTTCTGCGGAGAAGTACGTTATTGTATATGAATATCCAAATATGAAGGCGAAGACGAAGAATAGTACAAGTAGTACAAATTTGGAAATAAACTTGAGCTCATTAAAATCTGAAGTTGTGAAAATGTACAACTGCATCAAAATGTATCATCGATATTGCCATGTCAGCCTTTATTTTATTTGTGAAATTTACTGCTGTAGATACACTGACGGGTTTATAGATGTTTTATCCAATGTTGAAGAAAATATGAATTCATAAGCAATAATGTGAGAATTATGTTGGAAAAGTAATATATCTAGTCGTATAATCAATGATGTGTTATTAATTATTATTGAGGCAAAATATGAAGCTCATTATCTACGAAGAATTGGTGTCTCTGTACTTCATGAGGATTCTCTTTATGAATTTCAAATCACATCTTTTATTAAATTCGTTTAATCGGAAAACCATAAAGGGAATAAACATGTTTCTAATCGATTACGCGTTTCTTAAAAATACTCACGAATGTATGCTTCCAGACTGCAGGCTGAAGATGTTGGACATGGCATGGGCGTAAATCTTGCGTTTGTAAAACACGGACTGTCGTGTACTAGTGTTCGGGCTGAGATCACTCTTATACTTTGAAACATTAACCTAATGTGTGTAAATTGTTCTGTGTAAAATGTTTTAACTTTTTGTGCTTGTCCAGTCTATCTTGCGTAAAACAAGGGTCATTGTTGATGAAGTTTTCTAAATTAATGGTTATAAACGCCATAATTCCTCAGTGCAAGGTAGTTGTAGGAATTGGTTCAAATCTATTAGAGATTCATGAAAGTTACTTGTACGTGAAAATATACTTCTCTTTAGCTAGCAATAAGTAATTAACGGAAACTTTCCCAACTCACGTGTTTACATTGTTATTTGGAGTGTTATAGACTCTCTCAATCATGCTTAGCGAAAAATTTTTGTTTTGTGATCTAGTTTTACTATACAGGGTGATGCACGGGAAAGTACTATCCTGCTATTCCAAAAATAGGCAATTCAAAATGTTTATCACAAGATACTGTCATATTTACATTTTTATTGACAGTATTATGAATCAGAGATGCCTGTTTAATATGGTGCAGTGTCATTGTCATTGTAAGATTTGGGAACGTGCACTTAGGACACATAGGTGGACCCATTGTGCTGCCTTCCCAGCAGCTCCCCAATTTGGGCATCACCCAAGCCATTCAACCCTTTGGATGCACTTGAGGACCTCAGAAACTGGGGTGTTTAGCCATATCAGGCCAAGAGTCTCCCAACATGGATCGTCTGATTATTCCCAGAGCTGGGCTGTGATACAGGTCGTGTTCTGCCGTCTCGTTATCCCCGTTGCATCCTCGACAGTTTGGGCTGTCCGCCAGTCCCAACCTGTGCATGAGTTGTTTTAGGGTGCAACGTCCAGATAAGATACCTAAAACTAGTCGTAGGTTCTTTCGGGACAGTTGTCCACAATATTTGGCTGTCTTCGGTGAGGGTGCAGTAATAGCAGCCCTTGCATGACGATAACTTTCAATGTTTACCCATCTTCACGTGAAGTTTTTTAGGGTTTCTTGGTATAGCATAAAGCTTAATGTCCTCAGGGATAGCCTCCTCATTGCCGTAGTTTCCGTCATGTCCTTTCACCCATTTAAGAGAAATGACATTATCTTTCGAGATACCGTCGAGAGCTTCACGGCACTGCAGTACCACTCCTGAGGTAATTTTACAACTACCCAGGGTTAGTAAAGCGGCTCTGCTGTCACTGTAGATACTAATACGTTGGTTCTTGATCTGTCGTTCAAGAATTGCAGTTGCACACATTACTGTTTTATGGTATTTGAAATACTTAAACTAACATATTTATAAATTAGACTTGGCTTTCTGCGTCCCACTTACTTTATTGTTAAGCTTAGTAGAATAAAATATACAATATGCCAAACGGGGATTTCTGATGTATAATACGGTCAATAAAAGTTTAGATATTGCAGTATCTTGTGATATGTACCTATTTTGGGTTCCCTATTTTTTGAATGGTAGGCTCGTGCTGTTCCGTGTTTTATCCGGTAGAAGTAGATCTATTTTTAGAAAAGCTTAGTGATTTTATGTTGAAGTAATTTTGTATAATTTTCAAAAATAGCTTTAAATAATCTAATCTGATTTAGTAATTTGAGACAGGTTTGGGAACCATACAGGGTCACACAAATGTATTGTATCACTCTTGTAAAACCTGTGCAATGGAAATATGCTGCTGTTTTATTTTAGGGTACGTTAGGTATCATTGGAAACTATTGTTCTATGCAGGTGAGTTACCGTTAAAATATATTTTATAATTATATAAAAAACATTGGTATTCAGTACAACAATAACCACAAAATTTCGAGATTATATCTTGGATTGATTTTACAGGAAACCCGTGGGACAATAGATTTATGCGATTCTGTATGAAATCATAAATATATCAAGTATTCCTTTTGTCTATTGAATATGATATCACTTAAACGTTTGGAAACGTACGCAAACCGCTGTCCATAGAATCCTATTTGTTTGGTTTGTGTACATGTTATTTGATACTCGTGTTATAGTAAAGATTTACCTGGAACGCAAATTTCTAAGCTAATATTTACCCGAATAAACGAAAGCGCTTATCTGTTTTGCGAGTATATACAGATAACTATCATCAAATACTTTGAGATAGAAAGAAGAAGATATGAGGGATATACATTTCTAGGTTCTTTTTATTGTTGTTTTATATTACTAGATGCAAGTTTCATGCATTCAGTACAAATAAAATTAACAAAACGGCAATATTTTTCGTCGATATTACTATGACTATTTTTTAACATTGAATTTGATTGGAAAATGCTTCATTCGGCATGCTTATTACATTATGTTATAATCTTTCAATAAAAAACATGCAAAATCTCTATTATGTCGGGCTAACAAAGAAGCCATGAACTATTTTTAGTTTTATTTTCTATCAATGCACGATACGTATACAGCACGATAAAGTTTTGTTAGGCTTGACATAACCAAAAGGCATTAACGCTTATTCGGGCAGGAATAATTTCGATTTTATTCAGTGCTTTGTTTTGCGAGTGAATTAGTTTCGTAATTAATTTACAACTAACATCGCAAGTTTGTGATGACCGTAGTGTAGTTAGAGTGGGTTGAAAGTTGTTTGTTTAGGATTGTAAATATTTTGCAATTAGTTAGCGCCGGAAGGTTAGGTACCCTCTTGAATTACGCGTGTAAAATGTTGCAGTTGTTACCCGATATTGTTTATTTGTAGACATAAAGTTCAGTTAACGCCATTGTTGGTTCTTTGAAGAACTATACAAGGACTATTTCTTACGTAAGATACTTGATAAAGTTTTCTGGCAATTGAGTTAATGTAAATACAATGTTTTTAAATAGAATTCCTTTTGTAGTATACGCAACACACATTACATATGACCTTTTACAGTCATCATCATGATCAAACCTAAATTAGGTAGATAAGATCAAGTATTTAGGTTCAGTTATCACAAAAAATTGGCCTATGTACAGCCGAAATGAAGTGCAGAATCGAACAGTGGTAGGTTGCCTAACCGATTTGCTGGGATAATCGTATTTCCCAGATCGGAAGAACTTGGTGGAATCAGTGATGTGTTACGGGTGTGAAGTATGGACAATGAATACCGAAATAAAGCGAAAACTATATGCAATATGGACTACTTACGAACAAGTGCGAAAGTGTCTCGATTGGAACACATTACAAATGACGAGATAAGAGAAAGGGCGAATGCTAAAGAATTAGTAATTGAAAGAATAGAAACAAAAGGATTAAAGTGGTTTGGGGATCTGTTGCGCATCGAAGACCATTGATGGCCCCGAAAATTATTCAATTGTAAACCACCAGGCAAAAGGAAACAAGAAAGACCCGGCAGATCAGATAAGAACTGCTATGTGCGACCACGAATTGTAGGAAGATGAAGTGTGCGACAGAGACAGATGGCGTTTAGGAGTGGAAAGATGGCTACCGAGGCTATAAACCCCGATATATATATATATATATATATATATATATAGCATCACTCAACCTCATCGATCCATTGTGAGACATAGGCCTTCTCAAGATGCGTTCAATTTAATCGATTCTAAGCAGGACCATCTTGTTGGTGGTCTTCTTCAACTACCTTTATCGGATCTTGGTCAACACTCAACGATCTTCTTTGTCCATCTGCCGTCCTTTGACGTTGATACGTAACCCGTCTAATTCCACTTTTATTTTGCAATACGCTCTATAATGTTTTCAACGCTCGTTCGTCTTGGTATTTCCTCGTTTCTGACTCTGTCTCTCAGAACCAGGCATAGATCTTCCATTCTGTGTTATGTGACTTGCAGTTCCTTTATGTTTTGGTGAGAGTTAACGTTTCTGCTCTACAAGTTAGGACTGAAAGACGGCTTTCCTAGTAGTCAGACTGGTTGGAATGTCTGTGTTAAAGATATCTCGTTTTCCATACGCAACCCAACTTAGGCCTATTCTTCCTAACAGCTCACACGTTTGATTATCTCCGTTGATTTTTATTTCATGCCAAAGATAGATGTATTTTTCTACTGTTTCAATTTCTGCGTTTTAAATTTTCTTCAGTTTGCTAAATACTGGGTTATTCATAATCTTGGTTTTGTCAGAATTTATTTGTAAACCAACTTTTGCTGCAATTGCCATGGTATTCCACTGGCCTCTTTATGGTTATCCGCTATTAGTATTGTCATCTGCGAAAAAGAGAGACTTAAGTTTGCTCCATCGATGGTAACTTCCATATTTTCTCACTCTGTCATTTTCAATGCATATTTTAGGACTGTAACACATATTTTTGAAGATAGGATGTCTAATTCCTCTGTTGATCTTTATTTTGCTTGTGGTTTTATAGAGTTACATTTGTTGTGGCATTTTTGTACATTTGGTGAAGAATCAACGATTTATTCTGAATTATTTTAGTGCTCCTAACATGGAGCATGGAGGTCATTTCCACGGTGTCGATTGCCTTCTGAAAATCAACAAATATCAGAACTAGGGGATTGATAAATTGTATTGTTTTCTCGATCAGAATTTTAATACATTGCAAAAGGGTATTTGTTCTGTAGCCGAACCAGAATCCGCTTGCACCCTTGAATGATAAAAGTCCAGTTTTTTTTCTAATCTGGTGGTGATTATGCGAGTGAATAATTTGTACAAATGTTTACAAAAGGGTAATAGGTCTGTAGTTTCTCAAATTTCTTTCGTCCCCTTTCGTGTGAAGAAGTATAGTTATTAAGTTGTTCCAATGTCTTGGTTTCGTAGATACAAGTTGAATATATTTTCAGCATACCAATTAGTGTAGGGCCTTCAAGTTTTCTGACCTTCGGGACAACTTCGTTTTCCTTGGAGCTTTTCTATTCTTCATTTTCTGAAGGGCGTTGTAAATCTCGGGTTTAGTGATATCAGGAATATCCTTAGATTCTTCATTTATGAATTTAAATGTGTCGTGTAACTGGATCAAAAGCAAATTAATGTTTTCATATAATGTTTCATAAAACTTATCTACTATATGGAATATTTCTTTTCTAATTGATGTTACCTTTTCATTTTCATTTTTTAGTTTGTGAATTTCTTTCTTGCATTGCTCTTATTTTCTTTGATGTTTTGTATAGTGTATTCATTTTTGTATTTCCTTATATGCTTCTGGATGGCTTTTGATACTTCTTTGTCAATGGAATTTAATATTCGTGGCTCAATACTTTTGGTACTTAAAAGTAACCTTCTTTTCCACTGCTAATTTTCTCTTCCATATTATTTTTTCTCGCACACAACATTTTTGTGCTTCCGTTGTTCAAGGTCATATTATTTACCGGTGACTTATTTTGCAGTCTGCCTAAAGTATTCTTCAAATTCCTGGTAATTTGTTGGCTGGGTCCAGGTTTTAACCTAAATTTTTTTGATAATTACGACATTTGTTCAACTGAACTGAACTCCATCTTTGATCACTTTAGCCCTGAAAAAGAATGTAATAATTCAAATGACGTTTGTTAATGTTAGCAGTGTTTGTAAGCAACACATTAATAAGTATCTGGCATTTGAATTTGATTCTGACTTTTAAAACTTCGATTTTGAAATGGCGCTTATTGTTGAAAATCCGTCTAAATTTGATCACCATGCCGTCCTACAATTTTTGTGCGCTGAGGGTGTGCAGCCATTGCAGATTCATACGCAAATGTAAGCAGCGTATGGAAATGAATGTATTGCGTACCCAACTGTGAACTTTAAGAGGGGAAAAGAGTAGACTATGGATGAGCCGCGACCAGGTGCACGGTGTACTGCATTAACAGAAGAGAATATAGAGAAATGACAGAAATTATTGGTGCGAGTGTAGGATCTGTCCATAGTATTGTTCGTAATCTGGGTTACAGCAAAGTTTGTTCGTTAATGGATTCCTCGTCTGTTGTCTAATGAACAAAAATGCTTGTGAATGGGTTTATCTCTATAACACCTTACAGACTATAGGCAAAATGGTGATGACTTTCTCCTGTCAATAGTTGCTGGTCACGAAACTTGGTGCCATTACTAGGAGCCATCCAGTAAGTTATCGTCGATGCGGTGCAGACATTCAAGTTCACCACCACCGAAGAAGTTTAAAGCACAAACTTTTGCAAGCAAGGTGATGTTAACATTTTTTTTTCGACCATTTTCAACGAAAGAAATGGAGGGTTTTAGAGCATCCAAAAAGGCGTTGAAAGGTCAGCATTTTGACGCTGAAGCACAGATATCTGTGGAAGACTTCTTCCTTCAGCAGCCAGAAGACTTCTATGAGCAGGGTATACGTCGGTTGGTAAAACAATGACATAGGTGTCTTAACTGTGACGATAATTATTTGTAATTACATTTTTGAATAAAAGTTTTATAAAGCAAAGATGGGCTTCAATTAAACACATCTAGTATGTTTCGCTCTATGTTAATGTTGAGTTCTACAGTGGTTCTTACCATTCTGTGGTCACTTCCTGTTGTAAATCTATTTAGTACATTGACATCCTTAAATGTGTTTTTCATATCTTTCGATAAAGTAGTCAATTTCGTTTAGCGTTTTGCCATCCGGACTCCTTCATGTCCATTTTCTGTGGGTTCTCTTGTAAAAGAAGGTATTCATTTGGAATAAGTTATTTATTGTATAGTATGCTGTTTTTAAAGATATAAACAAAACTTGTAAAAAAACTGGTAATAGTCGAGCAGTATTCTAAGAGCTTCAAAAAGTAGGAAAAGTGTTAAGCCTTCACTTGCTGTATTCAATGTATAAAAATACTTTATTTTAAAGAACGAAATTTGTATGCAACTGTACCTGAGAAGATATTTATTTACTGTGATTTGTTTAAATAATTTGTATGTTCGAATAAAAATAAGAAACAACAGTACTGTGATATTAAACAGGGAAGACCGCCTTACAGTGAGAGTATAGTACATGCCTTTATGGATTACGCATATCTTATGAGATTTGACCGTTAAACGTTGCCAAATTTATGCACCTGTACTGCAGTGTAAGTTGCTTAAATGAAGTAGATCAAGGCATTCTCGCTAGATACGGCAAGAACGATGGTATAAAATCACAATTTTTAGAAAAATGCTTTATATTTTCTGTAACGAAGTGCCTTAAGAATGTCGTAATTAATTAAATGTCAGAACCGCTGGAAAAAGATGTCCACGTAACTCTTATTAATAATACGTATCACCGATAAGCGGTTTGTACAACAAAAGGCGGATTACATTATGATTAACAAATGCTTGATGTCTTTAAAGCAATTTTAAGTAAACGTTTTGCAACACTGGTGTCCATAAGAACATGTACTACACTCTCATCGTGCGACGCTCTATGAGTTGCGGGGTTGAGTTGTATTGCTGTTTACCTCTTCTCAACGTTTTGTCCAAAATAAATTTACAAAATAGGTAGCTAAATATATCTGCGGGTGATAAAAAATCGTCTTATTACTGAATGTAACGTTGTGTATGTACGTAGGAAGTGTATAATTTTCTAAAACGTTTCCAATTAATTTTAAAAACATGTTAGACAAAAACGTATGAACTACAGGCATTCCCAGATTACTCCGGCGCCAAGGAGGAGAATTTAATTTACCAGAAAACTTGTAACTTGGAAAAGTTCGCTCGACACTCGAAATCCACTGCCAGACGAGGTTGTTACAAGTTTTTAAGGAAGTTACTTCAGAGTTTTTCCAAACAAAAAATTACTAAATCGTTGCTTAATATAGATCACGAGATTTCAAGGTCTGAAAGAAATTTAGATCAAAACTAAAACTAAGCTAAAAATATTTTATTTTCCAATAAGAAAAAAATAATTTAGTATATATTGTTCTATTTTCAGCTATTTTATTATAAAAATGATGATTTTGATTCTATCTTTATATGACTAAATTTACATAAAAGTTAAATTATTAGGTCCTTAGGCAGTATATATTCAAACTACATTATAATTACAAAAATGAGAATATAACTGTGTAAAATTCAGAAGCTTACAAAATTTTGAAAGGATTTTGAGAAAGTTTTGTAATTAGGAAGATGTGTAAGGACTTTATAGATAGATATACTAATAGATTCATTAGGTCGTAAGTAATAATGAAGTTGCTAACAAGCTGGGGTCCTTATTATTAAATGGACGGTAAACTCAGACATACAGAAAATCTCTGTCTGCTGTTACATTTCAAAACAACCTGTATGCAGGTTATTACTGGAAGTTAGGCTGAACCCAGTTGAGGTGTTTCGCTTATTTTAAATTTTTTAATGTTATGTGTGGTTATCAAATTGGCCTTCAGGGAATTTTCGAAAAAAGTCCCAACAACCAAGAACATGAATTACGGCTTGCGAAACTCTTTGTAATAAGCGATTAGAAAAGTATTTAAAGGTGGCATATAAATCACAAGAGTAAAAAGAACTCGACTTCTTCATAACAATGCTTGCATGGTAAACGTGTTGCCTACATACTAATGCTAAACTTCATTAAATTTGTCGCCGACTGTACCATGTTATTAATAATATAGATGGTGGTGTCAACGGAAACACATGCTTGTTTATTACTTTAAATATTTTACTTAGAGTTGCATATTGCATTCAACTTCTCGGCGAATCCTCTTTAAAATGGATTACTATTATCTTATGGTTACTAATAGGCCAGTCCTAAGCATTTCGATTTATACATAATTGTAGTGTAATTCAGCACTAATTGTCAGCGGTCTAACCTAACTCAATTTCAAATCTGTGTTAAGCGGTTCACTTGATATCTATTTCTCGCAGCAGAAGCAGTAAGTGGTGATAAATATTCATACACGTGTATAATGCCCCTGCATTGTCAATATTTTGGGCGTGTGCCGTGTAGTAAAAATCCGCTGCCGAAACAGCTTCCTAATATTTAATGTTACTTGTAATTACACACTTTATTGCGTTTTCACGATTTTATGGGGCATAAAAGTTACTTTTATTGTTATGAACTGAACACATTAGCTAAACTGATGGGCGGTATAGATAGACAGCATAAACCTGAAGGTTGAAATTGATAAAATGAATTATTGTATAGAATTTTCTGTATACGAGATAATCTTGCTTAAGTAGATTTTACTGTTTTATTTAAATATTGTATAGATTATTTTGTTAGTGATAACAATTCAGACAACGAAAAACCATAGAAGAAACATACGTTTTTATGTTCTCTTACGGTTTCCATTGTCTAGTTTTATTGCTCGCACTACCTTGTTAACCTTAGAAGCAATATTGATCAGCCAAAGAGCTTCGAAACTTCGTAACAAAATATAATGGTAGCTTTATGAGCACAAATTTTACAACCAATAATTCTGGTTGCAGCTCTTTAATCAATTTCTTTCTGTGACCCTTAAAAGAGTACACATAAGTTTTACTTAATGGAAGCATAATATAACTTTGCTTATAATACAAAATAGAAATATTTATGGAGTCTCCAATTTTCAGTTTAACTAAAGCTTAGTGGGTAGAGTAATAAGTTTTTAAAATGTTGAAAGCTTTGTTTTCTGGTCGAACAACGTACAACGTAATGGTGGTAAACATGAACCTGAGTATTGTATAATCAGAACTCGCTTAAAGAGTTTTGTTTATAAGTAGTTGAAAACTTCTGAACGATGAAGCTTCGCAAATGTCTCTGCCAAAATCATTCACTGTCAGCAAACACACTTTCTGTCTGGGGCCGCATTCAAAACCAATGGAGAAATTATTCAATCCGGAGAATTTGTTATCGGAAACACCCCATTTCATAATGACAGAGTTTAAAGGTTAGACAAGGGTCGGAAGGTCAAAAAAGGGATGATGCTGTAAATTATCAATCAGGAGGCCAAAATCCACTAAAAGGTGCAATTTACATTTTTGTTTTGAAACTCCGCAGCTGTGCTATTGCAGTTGGTTTAAGTTTAGAATCCCGAGTGTACAAAGTGTCTGAAAATTGGAAATAAAACTTTTTTGATGGAAAATTCGTATAATGAGCTCCCTAATCATTTTCTGATTAATATAAAAAGCTTTTGGAACAATAAAAGCATTCAATTTATTCAATATATTTTTTCTTGTCTCTAACTTTCAACGTTTAAATAGAAGTAAATTTGGAAATTTACACACCTAACCTCACATTATTTCAGCCGTTATTTTAAGTTGTTTACACGTACTGTTTCGATGTAGTAGTAGTAGCTTCTTTCACGTACACGGAACATGTGCACTGTTGCCAGATTTACAAAAAATCAGGTAATCAAAGAATTCTATTAATACTATTTAAATTTACGTGTAAATATAATTAAATTATAAGACATGTTTTACCGAAATATTGATCTATTATAAAAGTAAAATGACTTAGCTGTTAAATATAATTCCATAAATGCTATCGTATTCAGGCAAATCAAAGGAAATACGTTTAAATGCTGTCTCGAAACTGGGTGGCCTATTTTCGGAAATAAACCTTTATACTATTTTTATACAGCGTGGTGATAAAGTTCTGCACAAAATTAACAACTTAGTTATTTACTGTTTTTTGGGAAAACCCAGAATCACGTCAATTTTGCTTTTTAAGAAGGCGCTTCTTCACCTAAAACAACTTTTTTTTCTATCGGCTTTTGTTTCTGCGCTATGACATCATCAATTTCTTTTCAAAATGGCGACTTGATTTTTTCTTCCTAATTGTGTTAGAGCTCCTTACCAGTTAAATGGTACCCCACATACCAATTATTTGGAAAAAATACACATAAAGTCAAACATTTCAGTACATAGTGAAAAAACTACCAGCCGGATATTTATAAATTGTCCATCATTAACTAGTCGGCATTGACCTGCACCTATGTAAACACTTTGTATCACACGCCTAATATTTTTTGGGCTGATACTTTCCATTTCTAAACTAATCCGACGACTTAAATCGTTTAACTCCAAATTGTTTGGCCTACTAATGTAAATACGCGATTTCGCATTACCCCACAAAAAGAATTATAGCGGAGTTAGGTTAGATAATCGTGCAGGCCTCTCAAATGGTCCTCTCCGTTCTTTAGGCCATTAAAGGCGTCTGATTTGTTTAGAAATGGAAAGTATCAGTCCGTAAATTATTGGGCGTGAGGTACAAAGTTTACACATAGGTTGGTTAATGGTGGACAATTTAAAAATTTCCATTCGGTAATTTTTTTTTCATAATGTTCTTATTTTCATTAAAAGTAAATTCTGAATTATTTGAATTTTAAGGGCATTTTGCTAAGAAACATTTTACATTTATTTTATATTACCATTTAACTAGTGAATAGATCTATCAAAAAACGGAGGAAAACAGGATTGTCATTTAAAAAAATTGATGACGTCATAGCACGAAATAAAAGCCTGTAGAAAAACTTTAGGTGAGGAGTGCCTTTTCAAAAAGCATACTGTGTTTCTATTTTTCCAAAAAATAAATTAACTCAATTATGAATTTTGTGCGGAACTTTTTCACTACTTTGTATATTAAGCAAATACATAATTAACAGAGTTTTTTCACTGCTCACATTCTTAGTGAAGTATTTGTAATCACAGAAAATTGATAGCACAGTGAATCAACCCATTATTATACTAAGTGTTATTTATAGAATTTGATTAGGCAATGTTTTCTTTTATATTTTTCTTAGACTAATATTATACTCAAAAAACTCAAAAAACTCAAAAAATTTAATTTAAATTTAATTTTAAATTAAACAAACGCCTAAAATATTTGAATATGGAAATTAAATTTTTTAAATACATGTACGCATAGAGCCCATAACAAGCGCGTTAGACTACGCTGAAGGTCCTGGGTTCAATTCCCAGTACCGGAACATCGGATTTTTAGCAGCTGTTCTCCCTCGCAAGGCAATGGCAAACCAGCGAGGTATTTTGTCTAGTAAACTTCCCTGGAGTAGAAGTGTATACACTTTCCGTAGTTCGGCGCCCACGTTAAGCTGTAGGTCCTCTATGTCTGTGGTACTCTAAACGCGCAACACAGGCATGGGAAAGAAGATCGCTACGTCTTGTAACGGATAAAGCACTCGAAGAAGAAGAAGAAGAAGTAGATCCCAACGTTGCTCATATATAGAAAAATATGTTGTAATGCTACGTGCATGTTAGTTTTATTAATTCTAAGGACTGTAGATCAAAGAACCCAAATAATTTTTGCAGTACTATATTTGTCTAATGGACTCTTTCCCTATTTTATGCTTATTATGAAACATTTATTGCCTCCTTTTAAACATGTGTTGGTTTATTTAAGAGACGTTTAAGACAATGTTGTTTTTATGTACGCGTGAACACGAACATTGTTGTCAGATTGAAGAAAAAACAGGTAATCACATATTTTGTTAGTACTATTTAAATTTACGTTTAAAATTATTAAAATATATAATATGCTTTCTGAAACAACATAATCTCATGACATATTTTAAATAGGAGTGTGAGTTGGGTATTTATTATAATTCGGTAAACGATTTCTTATTTTGTCAAAATCAGTGGAAACACATATGACAACTTTGTTTGAATGTTGGTGACCTGGTTTCGGTTTAATGAAAGAACACCTTCAACTCCTTTTTACATATTAATCAAATATCCAATTAACAGCGTTTTCATGCAGTAAAGTAAAAGCTAAATTTGTTATCGTTAAAATGATAACATTTTGTTAGCTAGTTTTCGTATTATGAAATTCCATTTTAATGAACGAGCCCATTATATACAGAATTTTGCTTTGCTTTTAAAATAAATAAATTTCTATAATATTTAAACATCAAAATTTAATTTTTTAAACGCAGACACATAATGGAGGCCCAAGTTTTTTCATGCTTTGCAAAAATCTCTTTTAATACCTTCAGCATTTCAACTTTATTAATTCTCAAGGCTGGGGGATTAGATCAAAGAAGTTTGCTCTTAATAAAGAAGTTTTTTATTCATAAGTAAAAACTTGATAGACATTTTTGGTCTTATTCAGCACGACATTAATAATGGGAAACCAGTACCGCTCGCTTTAATCATTTCAATATTTTTCATATTGCATCTCTACTGTTAGCGAGAGTTTCTTTGGGTTGCAGTCAACCAATTTACTATAATTCCAGTACTTTTGTTTGTTACGCAAATATTTATGTAAGGAACAGCTTTATTAAAATGTTGTAATATAATAACGGACGAGGGTAAGATTTGAACAATATTACATTTTCTAAAGCTTTCCTCGTCCTGCATTTTGGAGATGGAACGGCGTGCTGAATTGTGAGAGCTCTTATATTCCACTAGAGATGTAAAATTCAAGGCGTATAAAACATATATGTATGCAAACAATTTCCATTTCCTACGTAGTTGAACTAAATATTTGGACGTTATATTTTGTTGCAGAGACGATGTGTATTTACTAAAAATACAACTTTGCAAAAGTATTTAAAACTGTAACTCCTCAAATTCCAATAGAGTATAAAGTTCTGGAATACATTACGAACGCAGAAATGTTTGCGAATTGAAGGTTAAATGTTCAGAAATCGTTCACGTAAATTTATGATTAATATTCAAAAGTTATAGGGGAAAATAGGCAAAAGTGTATGCATGCTTTGTATAAACAAAAAATTAACAGTAGCTATCATTTATTTTCAGAAACTGTTTAAAAAATCAACGAATAATTTTGTTAATTTAGCCTATGTTGCTTAGTTTGTCTGTTGTTTAGTCGGTATGTGACATTTATCAAAGAACTGCCAAACGCTGTTTCGAGGCAATAATGATCGTTGTATGGTTTCATTCTTATTGTAGTTGTTCTCTGTAACTACACAAGTAACAGGTTTGTAGAATATAGATTTAATTGTCGCTAAATATTAGGAGAAAGGACACATGAAATGTTGTTTTCCCAATATGCAGATTCTAAATTAAGGGGTTTCAATGTATTTAGTTCAAAATACTTCTAAGGATGTTGTGTCTAACTTTCAGCCTATCAAAAAAATTAACAAACCAACCATAAATCAATATGTTTCATGAGAGAAGCGTTCTCAGAAAGAAGTGGATACCTAATACTAGGGAGATAATGGAAAATGTTCCGTTTCCAGTGTCTCTTATAATCAGTGTTGGGTAAGATCCTTTAATTCTGGATCTAGATACAGATCCAGATACATTTAAAAATCATGATCTAGATCCAGATCAAAGATCCACACTTAAGAAAGGATCTAGATCAAGATCCAAGATCCTCCCAAAAGGATCTAGATCCTTTATAGATCCTTCATAGGTAAATCTGATTTACATGGGTGGATTTGTGTTCTGATTCATTATTCCAAATACTGTAAGGAAGGTACAGCAATTTTCACACTTTTCCGTATTATAATAAGATTTTTTTAGTATTATTAATGTTTTTTATTTTTACATTAGTTTTAAAATGTTATTACTAATAAGATTTAGATATTAGCAATCTGCACCGTTAAATGGCAAAACAGAAATTCAAATAAATATGCATTAAATGTACAGAAAATTTTATTAAATATCTAACACCAATTACAATTAATTACATACATGCTTAAAAGTAAAATTTACTTAAATGCATTCTTAAATCTAAACATGTGTTCCCATTTTGTTCTCTTTTAAAATTAATAGCGTTTCGAACATTTCATCGTTTAATCTATTTCTACGGGGTGTTAGAATTTGTCCGCCTATACTAAATATTCTTTCTATGGGTGCAGAAGAGGGCAGCACACAATTATATTTAAAAAAACATTCTTTTACAGCGGGGTACTTATTTAATTGATAGTATGTATTATCTGAATCTTTAAAATAATCATTGCACTGTACAGCAGTTGCGGTTTCTGTGTGGGTACTATTTATTTTTAAAAAATCAAAAAAATCATCATCAGAGGAAGTTTCATGTCCAGAATTTGCGTGGCTTTCGATTTCACGTCCATCTTCTTGCGTTCCTAGTTCTTCTACTGCACTATTTAATGAATTTTTGCAGAAATCCACGTCATTTTTAAAAGGAGTAATATCCAACCATTTTAATTTAAATTTTGGATTTGAAATTGTAGCCAACAAGTATGGTCGGCTTGCAACATTTTTTATGTTCATTATATTACCAAAACGTTTTTGAAGGCCATTTAATAAACATTCCTGTAATTTTGAACAGAATTTTAAATTTGTCATAACTTCCAGTGATGCTTTAATTTTAAAAAGTGTTGGTAAAACAGTCCCTAAGTGACAAGATTTTTCGTTTTGTAAAATATCTATACCAATTGCTAATGATTTTGTTACAAAAATATGTTCTTTTAAAAACATAAAATCGGATTGCTGAAACTCGTTTATTTTTAACACTTTGCAGATCTCATTTAATTTTGGTTCAATGCTAATTAGCTTTATACATGCATCATACATGGAATTCCAACGAGTTGGACAAGGAACTTTCAATTTAAGACCACATATATTTTCCACTTCGTCCGATGCTTTAGTGGATCGACTTACTAGATTCCACAAAGAGAAAACTTTATGAAAAACCGAATCGTGAATTTTTTTGTATCTTGTATTTTCTGTGGCTGCTAGCGCATCCAAAGTAATAATAAGGCTGAGGGTATGTGAGCAACATTTAAAATGTTGCGGCAAAAGCACGTACGTGGTGTCATTATCAAAGTCTGGTAAAGGTTCAACATCTACATCATTTTGATTATGTAGCTCTGTCAGTTCATTGTATTTGTCGCTAGTCAAAAAAGAGGCAAATACGTTAAAAGCTTTACTAAAATTACTTGCATTATCTGTTACGGTCCCTGAAATTTTATGAATCCCTAAATTATATTCATTATGAATTTGGCTGATCATTTCTGCAATTTTATCAAACGTGTGTGAAAATTTAAACCGTCTACAGCTTAATACAAAAGATTTACGTTCGAAACTACTATTTTCAATATAATGGGCAGTCATACCAAGATAACTTTTGTTATTACTACTCCAAACATCTGCTGTTGTACAGACGTATTTGGCTTTATTTAATTCTTCCCTTACATTACCAACTACTGCGGATTTTCGTTCTTCCAATTTATGTTTTAGCGTTTTCCGGTCGCAAGGTTTTTTCCCGGATAGTCCTTCTACTAGCCGAACAAAGGCTGGCTTTTTAACAGTGCATATGGGTCTCATTTCTTCAGCTATGTAATCCAATATTAGTGTATTAACCTGCAGAACAACACATAGTATAATAATTAATAAATCTATTGTGACAAAGAATATGCTAAGATTAAAATGCAAGTATCAATAATAATGTAAATTTATTGGGAAATTTCAAAAGAATCACATTTATTAATGTGTATGCAACATGCACAAAAATAGAAATAAATACGTAATTTATATGCATACTTCTACGCCCTAATTAATTTTATATGCAGTTATAAAAATAAACAATTGCATATTTTGTAGAACTTCTACTTGGCAACTTTCAGAACTTGCACTAATACATAATTATTCCAAAGTATGCCAAATATACCGCAAAACTTTAATAAAACGCATTAGGAGAATGCAAAAATGTTAAAAAATAAAAATCCCTTCAAAAAACGTTCAAATATACCCATAGATTCACTACTGCATTTTTTGGTTGAATTTTTGAAAATACAAATCGTCTTTACTCACCAAATCCTTAGTAATAGTTTGTGTTCTTTGAAAAATACTGGTCTTATTGATGTCACTTGTTGAAGTAGGATTTTCCGTTTTCATTCTCTTAGTAGTCTTAGTACTCTTAGTTGTCCTCTCTGCTTCGAATTTGGTGAAACTTGAAGGATGTTTTCTCTAAAGAAATCAGAATAAAACAATTTAAATTAAAATTAACAACATACCAATTACACCTTTACAAAAAAAAAGAAAAAATAAATAAATAAAAGTTAGTATTGCTAAGAAAAGAAGTGTTAGAACAATGTTTAGTAGATTTTGATATTCTTAAATGAAAAAAGATTGAATTTTCTGCTTGCATGCTTTCTAATTGTACATTCTATTTACTTAAGAAAATAGTTTATATTCACAAATGCGTTTAATACATACCTTCAGATGTCGAATAAAATTTCCGGTTGACGTAACATTGCCTTGTATTTGAGAAGGGCAGTGTTGACACTGGGTCACTACGTTATTGTCACTTTTTGAAATAATTTTGTAAAATTTACCATTTAAAATAAACGGAGCTTCCATTAATTCATTTTCTTCATCCATCTTAACCCTGTCAGATGGTACACTCAAATGAGGAAAATGCTTATTTCTTATTTCATTTACTTTCTCCAAATTTGGAATTCTAAATCTGCTTAGGGAATTCCTACTTAACGCAAAGTGGTGTACTTACCTACATAACAATAACGATAAAATGTTTTTCGGATAATTCAGGTAGGCCGGCGTCGGCGGCGGCATGCCCATGAATTAGTTGTACTGTAAACAATTACCTGTAATACCTCCTAAGCTAAGCTACCCGTAACCCGTAATGACTTCCTGCTTAAAGCTGTCTAGGCTTAAAAGGCTGGAAAATCCCAAAAAACTTGAATGGAACACATTTATTCTTTAAATAGAAACGATTTACTCCGCCAATGTTAAATATTGCAAAAAAAAAACGTTTTTTTATATAAATTAAAATTGACTACCAGATCTTTGGATCTACGAGTGAAAGATCCATTATAATATAATCTAGATCCAGATACAAGATCTTCGTCTAAAAAGGATCTAGATCCAGATCCAAGATCCATGTGATGGATCTAGATCGTGGATCTAGATCCATTGGATCTAGATACTACCCAACACTGCTTATAATAAATGATCTCATTTTATATTCGTGTTCCATTATAAACAACGTCATGTTTGTAAGTGAGGTTATGTATGGTTCAACAAGCAAACATCATATGACGAGGCTTTATTTTTGACACCCGTTATTCAGATTTTACTTGATCATAAAAATATGTATACAGGGTAGATAGCTAAATTGTCCCCCATTGAAAGTGATTGAAGCAATCCCGCATATATGTATCACAGCAACTGAGACTTGTATTTTTTATAGTATAGAAATGGATCACAGATTTTCTCTGTCAAGTTGATCTCTTACTGTAGTACTTATCAGTTTTATTAATTTTAATTGCAGTGGTGTGAAAATTTTCTCCATTACCCAAGAATATAGTTATTTCTTAAAGTGTAGGTACATTTTTGGCATAGTTTCCAAAAATTACTTTTAAATATTTGATTATAATGAATATGTCAACAACTTATTTCTTAATTAGGTACTTAGAACACAATAGAAAGCAATTAAAGTAAGTTCTTTTCTAAAATCGATAATCAGTTATTTGTGCATTCTCTAATGGTATCATTAAAATGCATTTAACTTGAAACTTAAAACCATAATTAGGAGAAATACTTATTATGTTATGAGTATATACAGGGTGTCCCATGACGTGAGGTCACTACTTCACCTAAGTGTAGGAGAGGTGAAAAGAAGTCGAAACTAAAGCGTGGTCATTTTCTCTAAATCGACTATTAAAGAAGTTATGGCCTGTTTTAGTTAAATACTGAAGCAGCCGAAACAGTAATTGATGTCTACGTTACTGTGGAAATGATATTATTTACTTGTATGTCAAACAGTAAAGCACCTTAAAGTTGATTTCTCTGTTTGCATTTATTAACAGTGTTGGTAATGTTTACTTTTACAACGCGAGAATACGCCCATATTCATTATATGTACGTTTTTTGTTATGAAAACTCAGTAGCAGCTGCTAGAGGATAAGGGTTGAGATTTCCAAATCGGCGACTAACAGACCGGTGAGTTTTCCAACGTGTCCACAGCCACCTACGGGAACACGGAACTTTGCCGAAACCGTCGACTGAGCGTACAATACAGCCAGTACTACACAATGAGGACAACATACTGCGAGAAATTGATAATAATCCCAGCACCTCTGTTCGTCGTGTATCTGCCCAAGTTAATGTACCACGAAGGTGAGTTTGGAGAACATTAAAGCATCATATCCATTTCATATCCAGCCTGTTCAAGCCCTCTTACCTACAGATTTCGCTAGTCTTATAGAATTTTGCCGCTGGATCATTCAAAATCGACACCTACTATAATATAATAGAATTGTAATCACGGATGAGGCAACATTTACAAGGAATGGATTAATGAACAGTCACTTTTGGAATTTGGAGAATGCACACGAAATAACAGTGTTAAATTATCAACATAGGTTTTCAGTGAATATCTGGTGTAAAATTATTGATAACAGGCTCATTGCTCCATTCATTTTGTAGAATCATTTAACCGCTGACAGATATTTAAATTTTCTTGAAGATCGTTTGGAAGGATTGTTAAATGATGTCCCTCTGGCAATCAGACATGGTATGTGGTATCAGCACGATGGTGTCCCTGCGCACTTTGTGTTATATGTAAGACAATTTTTGAATCAATGATTTGAAGAACGCGTAATTGGTAGAGGAGGACAGCACCCTTGGCCCCAAGATTACCGGACTTAACTAGTTTAAATTATTATTTGTGGGGCCATATGAAAGATATGGTATACTAAACACCATCTGAGACTGTTGAAAATCTTAGGAGACGCATTTTTGAGATAGCGAACTAATTCGGAATAACAATGATATGTTACGTAACCCAACCAGATATCTCTTAAGCCAGAATGTGTCTCGAGAGCAACGGTGGCCATTTCGAACAATCTTTATAGTGAATTTAAACTAAAATAAACATTGACTTGGAAACCCTCCTATCAGAAAACCAAAGGCTCTACCGTTTGACATGGATAAAGGATCTTCGCCATTGGGTCCTAGAACAAGGCGGAAGGTATTATTTAGTGATGAATCTAACTTTAACATTAACAATCATGCTTGAAACACATATGCTAGAGGATTTCCTGTAGAAGAAATTTTCATAACTGTGTGTTCTGCCAACAATTAAACATAAAACCTGTCATTATATGGAGTTGCATGTCTGCTGAAGGTGTGAATTGTCATAAATGTATAGGTGTAGACTGCATTATTATATATAATGTACAATTATTTTGTTTTAATAAAATTTTATATATCGAATTGCTTCCGTTTTTTAATGGATCAACATTTTGGCTACTAGTATTACTTGTATTGTGTTTAAGTATTTGTATTATATTTGCAATGATGAAATAAAAAATCTGTATTTTAGGGTTGCCAAACCCGGAAGAAAACTCCGTCGCATATTCCGTCTTCACAGAGAACACTCCAACCACTTAGTCCACATCGACACCGAAACCACTCCGATATGCGACCGCCTCACCCTCCTTCAGCAGAAGTACATCTCTCGCACCCTTCATCAAGGCGTTCCAGTCGCCAACGAAACCCTGATGACCTCCCACAGACCCCTAAACCGTGACTTCGTGACCGTCAACCGTGTTCCCAGGAAACCCCGGAGCAAACTCCCACACCCCCCTACTGCTCTTCTATCTTCCGTGTACCACGACCTCCCCCACCTCCCCTGAATCCTCATTGACATAGTGGAGCACAGTCCACTGTCAATGAGGTGAACAGATTACCTCCGTGACCGTGTAATGCCCCAAATGTGGTACACGTACAATTACGTACGGCCATCCCACCCCCTCCCCCAAATGTGGTACACGTACAACTACGTACGGCCATGCCACTCCCCTTTTTTTGTTCAGGAAATTGTTTCAGGATACCACTACATTTACCCCCCTCTAACACCATTGCAGCACTACAATTAGCAGAAAATACTACACTTTTATTTAACAATACGGATACCTGAAGAAGCTGCAAACACCAGCCCAGACCAACCAGCCCTGACCAACTAGCCACCAACCCAGCACCAGCCCATCAAGATGCCGCCAACCCAGAAGACGAAGAAACGAAGCCCAGGACTGAAGAGGCCCAACGCCTAGAACGGTCCACCGGCATAGTATTAAGTTAACCAATAAAAATGACATGTAATATCTTAAGTTCTTGAATAAACGTATTTTCAATTCAATTCAATTCGGAAGAAACGCCTCGTATCAGGAAAACAAAAGTTCCACTATTTGAGATGGATAAAGGATCATCGCCATTGGGCACCAGTACGTGGCAGGAGGTATTGTTTAGTGATGAGTCTACCTTTAACATTAACAATCATGTTGGTAACACATATGCTAGAAGATTCCCCGGAGAAGAGTTTTCAGGATAGTATGTTCTCCCGACATTTAAACATCCAACCACTGTCATGATATGGGGCTGCATGTCTGCTGAAGGTGTTGGTAGACTGCGTGTTGTATCTGGCATGATGAATGTAACCAAATACATTGATATCCTACAGGAGAAAATGCTGCCTAGTGGGAAACAGTTATTTCTTGACGAAACCTCTATCTTTCAAGATGATTATACTCGATGTCGATGATAACTAATAAAATTAAAAGGATAGGCTAGCCAGCACAATCCCCAGACCTAAATCCTACAGAAAACTTATGGTAGAGGATTTCTAACATTATTTCAAGAAAAAAGCCCACAAAAAAGTGGAATTAATCAAATCCCTAATTGATGCTTGGTGTCGCTGCATTATGAAGGAAGAAGTACAAAAATTAGTGAATTCTATGCCAAAAGTGTGTAATTGTTAAAAACAAAGGGTGGCCTATTAAGTACTTAAATAGTTAAAAATTAAGTAGTGTGTATTGTAATAAACTTTTAGGTGTAGAATACGTTACTATATATACTGTACAATTTTTTGATAAAATTTTAAATATTGAATTTTCCGTTTCTTTATGGATCAACATTTGGGCTATTATTATTAATATTGTGTTTAGGTACCTGTATTATAAGTGCAATGAAGGATAAATATTTGGAAAAAATGGGTTTAAACTGCAATTTATCTTATTTGTGCAACTGATGTAGTACTTTTGGACACCACTGTGTATAAGTATTTAACAAGACACGTACCAATTGTGAACAAGTGGATATCAAAAAGAATAAATAGCAATGCTTTTTCTAATTCTGTGAGAGGTCAAAATTTCCCAGATCTAATTCCATACATTTTCGAATTCGTTAAAACGACCTTCAGATTCAATTTTAGTGCCAAGGAGTAGATAACATTTCCAGCTGGTGTGGGAAACGCTACATTGGACAAGCGACCATACAGTAAATCTACGAAAATAGTAATACACTGTTGAACTACACAATCAGATCGGACCGAACACGTGGCAACCCTAGACCACATAATACAAACTTTGAAGCAACAAGAGTTTTTGCATGGGGTCAAAGTTTTATAAGGGAAGATATAGAAATAGAAAAATATCAACAGAACTTCAACCGAGGAGAGGACTTTGTGACACGAATTAACCCTTGGGAAAACAACACACAATCACACCAGAATAATACGCACCGCAGCAAACAACAAGCATGGGCTTAACCGACCAACCTGCACTATCCAATAGAAATCTAGCACACGAACCCAGACTCGTATGTCAGTCAACCAAAAATAAGAGAAATCGGTAATTACCGGATCCGCCGGTCCAGCACTCATAATGCTTGACGGTTAGAGAATCGCAGCATTTATTAATCACATGATTACGCGGTTTAAGCCCGAAGAGATGACATCATCTTACTAAATTTTTATGGAAATTCACAGCTCGGCTTAGTAAATTAATTAAAATAAAGAGAAAGAGATTTTGGTTCCAATGATGTATGTATGTTGGGTTGCCAAACACTTTATAGGGGCGACAACTTACTTAGCCCAACCTGTACATGGATTTTCTAACATGCCATCACATTTTTACGATCTGCCAGTTAAAGTTCTATAGATATATTTGTATGTGTTATAAAGTTCTCATGACTAATATTTCCGGGTTATGTACACATTTACCTTTTGCCGTGCATTGTGGTAGATTTTATGGCTGTGGACAAAATTGTTGAAGTTTGTATTGCATTGAAACAAATTTCCGTTAGTGAAAGACTCCTCAGATGCGGAGTTTGCGTAACGTTGTAAAAAATTTGGTTCTCACGTCTTGGAATAGTATTTACTTTAAGCAAGTTTATGCTAACTTCAGGTATTAAACTTCGGCTCTAGTTCGCCCGAAGTTTAACCTACATTTGCTGAAAATAAGCACGTGTATGAGCGGCACCGTTCTGGAATAATTTCTTTGCTTTATTCTATCTGCGTTTCCATCTCGGAATTTCCTAGTGAGGAATTATGTGTACGTACATTTGTAGGTAGAGATTGAATTAAGTCTGCCAACGGTGATGTGTAAGTAGAACAGGCGGCGGGAACTAATACGACGCTCTGTGGCTTTCATAACATACCGTTGCGATAAGCCCCAAATTAAAATTAGTACGGTGCTTTGGAAAATCTGTGTTTGCAACCACAAGGGATTCGACGAATGGAAGCACCACATAATATATATGTAAGTATAAGATTGTGCAGCAATTTCGATGTGAGAGTACATATTTACAAACTATTCTTACACACTTCTGTATAGCGTTGTGGAAAAGTACATATCTGCAGTTGCACAAAATAGCCAGGTTATGTTTTTATAATATGTCTTCAAATATTGCAATATATCACGAATATATTTATGATTCTTCAATATTTGAAACATATATATTTACAATATTTGTGAGGCATGAAAATGTGTGTGTATTTGATTGAAATGTGTTAAATATTACCTTTTATTACAAAACGGGGTCTTATAACATTTCCTTGAAACAATTAACGAAAATTTCTCGAATATTATATTGCGAGATATTGGTTTAGAACATACATCAAGATATAACTGGTATTTGCTTTTTTTTCTCACACATTTATACTACCGTTCCCTCCCCCGGAACGGCTTTCGCATTACTTTAGGTGGGTGCAGGCGTCTCTTACATACTAAACACTCATGCAACATGCACCCTAAACTTAACTAAGCGAATGCGGTCGCCCCAGTTGGGATTCGATCGCCCCAACGGAGCGACTGCATTTGCTGTGATCTCGAGTGGCCATGCGTTCTCGCACTAGACCACCGAGGTCCCTATTTTAGGAAATTTAACAAATTTTTTCCGAATTGTACAAAAGAAGAGGTATAACTGAAACTTACTAATATTTCCTGAATATTCTAAGAAGTTTCGTATATTGGTGGCGAATATAAAACGAATATACAGGATGTCCCACGACGCGAGGTCACTATTTCGTGTACGTAATCTTTAGACCAAAATAGTTAAAAATTCTAATAGAGTTATGCCCTAAAGTGTAAACCGTTTTCAAAATACAGACTGTTAAATTATTATTTATTAAATAATCACAATTTCAGAAAAACTAATATTTATTTTTATTTTAGTTTAAATTCACTATAAAGATTGTTCAAAATGGCCACCGTTGCTCTCGAGACACATTCTGGCTCTTCTTAAGAGACATCTGGTTGCCGTACGTAACATATCATTGTTATTGCGAATTACTTCTGCTGGCTCAAAAATGCGTCTCTTAAGATCCTCAACAGTCTCTGATGGTGTTTGGTATATGATATCTTTCATATGGCCCCACAAATAATAATCTAAACTAGTTAAGTCCGGAGCTCTTGGGGACCAGGGGTGTTGTTCTCCTGTACCAATTACACGTCCTTCAAACCGTTGATTCAAAAATTGTCTTACATGTAACTCAAAGTGCGCAGGGGCACCATTATGCTGATACCACATACCATGTTTGATCGCCAGAGGGACATTATCTAACAATCTTCCCAAATGATCTCCTGGAACATTTAAATATCTGTCGGCGGTTAAATGGTTCTCAAAAACGAATGGACTAATGAGCATGTTATCTATAATTCCACACCAGATATTCATTCAAAACCTATATTGATAATTTGACACTGTGATTTCGTGAGGATTTTCCAAATCCCAAGAGTGGCTGTTCTTTCTGTTCATTAATCCATTACTTGTAAAAGTTGCCTCATGCGTGAATAAAATTCTATTACGTAGGTTTCGATTTTGAATGATCCACCGGCAAAATTCCATACGATTAGCGAAATCGTAGAGAAGAAGCCTTGAACAGGCTGGATATGATTTCGATATAAATCATGACGTTTTAATGTGCTCCAAAATCAAATTCGTGGTACACTGTCTAGTACTGGCTGTATTGGATGCTCAGTCGACGGTTTCGGAAAAGTTCCGTGTTCACGTAGATGGCTGTGCAATAGCTGGAAAACACGTTGGTCTGGTAGTCGCCAATTTGGAAATCTCAACCCATATTCTCGAGCACCCGCTACTGAGTTTCCATCATAAAAACCGTACATGTAATGGATATCGGCGTACTCACGCGTTGTAAAAGTAAACATTATCAACACTATTAATAAGCGCAAGCAGAAAAATCAACTTTAAAGTGCTTTACTGTTTGACGTACAAGTAAATAATATCATTTCCATAGTAACGTAGACAGTTTGTATTAAATACTAATTAATATCATGTATTGTTCAGTTGCTTCAGAATTTAACTAAAATAGGCCATAACTTCTTTAATAGTCGATAGTCTCTTCAGTTTCGACATCTTTTTACCTTTTCTACACGTAGGTGAAGTGGTGACTTCACTTCATGGGACACACTGTATAATAATAAGATATAGCTAAAACTGGTTCCGAACATGTAATGAATCTGTTCTGAATATTGCAATAGAAGATGTAGATAATATTTGTTTCAAATATGTATTGGATGTTTCTTGAACATTATAATACAATATATCATATAGCAAATATTTGTTTCGCATTTGTAATGACTGTTTCCTGAATATTATAATACAAGGTATAGTAAACTCATTAAAGCCCAATTGCCACATAATGGGATAAGGTAAATAACTTGACGAAAATAACCAAAGTCAAATCCCACAAATAGTTTTTTTTTGTGGGATGATAGACTGGTTCTGATGTTAATGAAATTTGGAATAAGGTCTTCCTTGATGCATGTCGTGAGAAAGAAAATGGTGTGGTTGATTTGCTTTTTCTTAAATGATAATTGTTTAAACTTTTGGACCAACGTGGCTTTACTAGCCTTGTTAATAAACTCATTAAAGCCCAATTGCCACATAATGGGATAAGGTAAATAACTTGACGAAAATATCCAAAGTCAAATCCCAAATAGGATTTTGGATTTAGGATTGTGGGATTTGACTTTGGTTATTTTCGTCAAGTTACAAGGTATAGGTAATATTTGTTTCAAATATGTAATGGATGTTTTCGGAATATTATAATACATGATATAGCTAATATTTGTTTCGAACATCTAATCAATATTTTCTGAATATTATCGCACAAGGTATACTGATATTTGTTTCGAATATTGAATGAATATTTCCTAAATACTATAATACAAGAGGTAGCTAATATATCTTTTGAACATGTAACGCATGTTTTCTGAATATTATAAGTCGAGATATACATAGCTAACCTTTGTTTCGAACATGTGATGAATATTTTCTGAATACCATCATACAAGGTACAGAATACTTGTTTCGAATATTTAATGAAGATTTTCTGAATATTATAATACAAGATATAGCTAATATTTTTCCGAACAT